>VDFB02266585.1:0-66537 GCA_007258455.2 Sequoia sempervirens
AGTCATCATAGCACCAGGAAAAGAATTCCTTGTACTTAGTCAGGAGGGCTATTAATTTTTATTTTTCTTCTTGTCAACAAAATTTTCCAATATATACCATTTTTGGGGAATCAGGTTCTCCAATATTCACTACTTCAAAACCATCAAAATGCCTGGTGAAATTGCTAATCTTCTTCTTAATAGAATGATCATGGTAGTCAAAAAAATCTTCAAGAGACATCATACCTCTAGGTATTTTATTCCCCTTTAAATGAATAACCTCATCTTGAAGGTCGGCTATACTATCTGAGCATAAATTCTTACATTGGTTATCACTTCCTTCAAAGAATGTTTGAGCAAAGGCCCTAGCATTTTCCAAGAATCCTTGATTTTTCTTGTCATCTTCAAAAACCTACCAATCATTGACGTTACTAGGAATACTAGGTTTGTAAATCAATTCAATCCTATAGGATTTATTTTTGAATTCTAGGTGTGAGAGGAGAAAAGAAATAGAAACTTCCAATGAGTCGGCCCTTGCATTAAGTTCTCAAGGGTTGGCTTCTATTGAAAAAGAATCAAAGTTACCGATGGTGCTCTAGAATCGGTTTCAGTAATGTTTCAACCTTTCATTATTAACAGTGAAAAAATTTCACACCTGCTTAACAATTAATTGAGCATCTCTCAAGACCTTAAGCACCTTTATCCCCATACTCTTGGATTTAATTAAACCTAACAAAATGGCTTCATACTCAGTAGTATTATTGGTATTATCAAACTCCAAATTATATGAAAAATGGAATTATTCACCAAAATGGGAACTGAGAAGAACACCCGCTCTTGAACCAGCATGAGAAGAACTTCCATCGAACTCCATTGTCTAGAGTTTAGATTATGAGTTTGAGGCACATAAATCATTCCCATTTTCTTCACCATAGAAAAGCATGTAAGAAGCTTTTGGCTCTTCATATTTGAGTACTATTTTCTTGGCCTTTGAATTAGGCTTGAGACACACCTTCTCTTTACCGGTTGGTATAGTGGCATATGACCAATCCAATTGTATTTCACCTCCCAAATATTTACAAAACATCCTACTCAATAGCATACCATAACTTGCAGGTATATCCATGACCATTATGGTTAGCTTGAGGTGCTTATTTGGGTAAGAAGCAAGTGCAACTTGAGCATCTTTAATTTTCCCGAGCAAGGGGATTTTCTTGGAATCCATTGAATAGCATTTTCCAAATGTCTTGGTCATCTCTCTTCCCAAAACCTTAGCAATTTGTGTAGGAATAACATTATCAAAAGCACCTGAGTTGATGATGTAGTTATTAACCCTAAATCCATTAATGAACAATGAGATGTAAAATGGGTACATTTTTGCATTAGAGGCTGGTGAAGGGGATGGTTTAATGTAGGATGCAACATTAGTGGTCGGGTCTTAGGATTTAAGTATTACCTCATCTAAGCCTGCGTGTAACTCTAAATGTCCTAGTCTATCATATTCAATCAACTTATCACATTCTTTAGGATTCATTTTTAGATAATCAACTTGTGACACCTGAATTTTGATAGATTTACAGAATTACATTATATCAAAAGCCCCTGTTTGATTCTCATAGGATGATGCAATAGGACTTCTTGAGGAGCTATTGGCTACACTTGATGAAGTATTTTTAGTTTTTGAAATTGCACTAACCTTAGTGAGTAAAACTTTAGAAGAATTAGGAATACCTTTTTGGTTGGAATGTTGTTGGCTTCAAGTGATGGCATCACAAGTAGCTTCATCCAGAGTGATATACACATCTCCCCCTTTATCATCATTGGGTTCATATTCTAAGTATCCATTTGTAGAGTTACCATACTAGTTAGATGATGTATCTTCATCTGTAACCTCCTCTATGACCTACTTGGTGGTGGTTAACCACATAAACTTATTCATCTTGGGGTAGTTTTTGCCATCATGATCAGTTCTGAGGTGGAAGATACACATGTTATTTCTTTTATCTAGAGGAGGAGCTTCAATTTCCAACCTTTGTTGAGTTGGGGGTAAGGGTAGTGCCTTTTTCCCTGGTTGAAAATTATCCATTCTAGGTATGTCTTGATAAAGTTTATTACCCTTTAGCATTTGCCTTTTGAGAGTGATTATTTCATTGGCTACTATTTGAATCACAGGATCAGAAAAAGTGGTAGGAAGTTTCTTACTGGTATGTAGCTCTTTTTTCCATTTTCTAACTGAAATGAAATCATCTTCCAATTCCACGGCTAGAACCTATGTAGCTTCAAGAGTATTCAATGGATGCCTTTTCAAGAGAATACCAATATCTAGTTGTTGTGTGTTGGTGAAGAATTTTTTTTATGTTTCTATGGAGGGTCTCTTAGCTACTAAAATCTGGTTAATTATCCTATTGAATATAGCTACAAAGTCCCTCTTGGGTTCATTTTCTTATGTTTTCATGTGAGTCACTTTTTCTATCAGTGTCAGGTCATCATCCACACCTTTGAATCTGGCCTCATAATGGACCAATTAGTGATACATCCATGTGGTAATTGATAAAACCACTATGCTACCACATCAACCAATGATTCCACAAACAATCTGATTGCCACATCTTCTTCTTGTATTGAAAGAACACTACATGCAACAAAAAATGAATCAATGTGTTCTACTAATGAAATTTTTCATTCCCCCCTAAATTTAGGAAATTTTTTACAAGATCCTTTGGGTAAATCATGCAAAGTATTTCCTAGTTGCAAAGGACTAATAGTAGCAACCCAAGGGATAGGTTGTGGGTTATCCATATTGAGGGGAAAATTGATTACAATTAGTAGAACAATCCTATGTAAGACAAATTCTTGTGAAGTAGAATGATTAGCAGGTGTCCTTGTAGGTGAAGTAGGTATACTCCTAGCTCTAACCCTTCATCTAGAGGGAATAATATAGGAAAAGTTGCTTCTTTGTAAAGTTTCAAAAATAGGGTCAGAATTCCCCCTACTTCTCTCCCCTCTAGTAAATCTGTGAAAATCTAGGATTGATTAATTAAGCTATAAAAAATGTTCGGACAAGGTGACCAAACTTAACAATTCAAAATCCCCAAATAGAGTTTCCAAAAATCTATTGGTTAATAAATTTTACAGCTTGAGGATTTACAATGAACACCCACTAGGTGCAAAGAAATTATCCTATAGCTTTAAATATTAATCTTTGAACAAGATAGATATTCTCTTAATTTTTCTAAGGTACAACTCCCTCATATATTTTTCAGTGAATTAGAACAAAAAGAAACAAAACATCATGTATGCATTTAACCAAAAAGTGGAAAAGGAAAAGCTATACCCAATATTAGAAAATTCTAAATATTAGGTGCATGCTACAACAGATAGACGTATTAGCACAAAGGCCAATTATTTATTAGAAAAGAAATATTCACTCAATACCAAATGATAAATGAAATCAGTATAAGAACTACACTACTCATACCAAGATAAGACATGCAGATAATATTCTTAAATGCAAATATTTAAGAAATTAGATTAACTTCACCAAATTGCACATAGAAAAAATAGTAATTTCATTTGTCAAATAGTATTGAGCAAAACTTATGAAGAATGTCTAGAGAGAGAATTTCAAAAGAGATACAATTTACATAGGCCAAAAAGTCCCACCTCTTCATATTCATAGCTAATTAAAAAAAAGACACGTAAACTAAACTAAGAGGATCCATGCTATTATGACAATGTTGCTTCATTTATAGCTTTCTGGATCACTAGAGGTCTCTTATGCCATGCCTGGAAAGTCTTGAGAATATGCATCAGGTCCTTATGTTGAGGAATAGTTACATTTTTCATCCTCACCTTCCATGTTAGATGAAGATCTTTGGTCATTTCCATGTGTTGCTCACAAGTTTTCATAAGGTCCATTCACTAAGATGATACCATGGGTAGTTCACTTAACCTTTGTAAGTGTTCAAAATTAAGAGTGGGTAAGTCAAGAGTTTCTTTAATAGTTTTCTAGAAATCTACCATTAAGCATCTAGTGTCTACATCACCTCCTATTCCATCTTTATCTTTTAGCAAACCAACAGCCACCAAGGTTATCAACGCTTCATCTAAAATGGTGACACACTCATTAATGATATATTTAAGCTTTTGTAAGCTTTGTTTAGCAACTTACAATTTCCATTCTACACCTTTAGTCCATGACAGGTAGCGGGTATCTGAAGCATTAGGTATCATTTGATCCACAAATAGTTTTTTCATATCAGAGCTCATCAGTAACTTCAATTTAGTTTGATAATTAACCCACGATTTATCTTCATTTTCAATAGCAATGGCCTCATCCCTTAAGGTGGTTTTTAGAGCATTCACCTCTTAGAAGTGTTTGTACGATTTAGAAATGAAAAGGTTTCTTTTCTTGAAGAGGGATTGGTTCCAGTCATCTACAACCCGACTTAAGATTTCACTACTTTTTATTTTACTTAAGGCTTCCTTTCCAACCAATATAAGAGATTAAATAGAATCATCTACTTGAGAAATAGGTTGCAGAATGACTTCAAAGATAGATTTTAAATAGGCAATCAAATTCTAAACCTAATCTTTCAATTCATCTTTGCTTTCTTTATCTTTTTTTGATCTCTCAACCATCCTAGCTATAGATACCTAAGAAATCTGGACATCACCATCCCTGGTAGGAGGACTAAGGTCAACTCTATTTACTTCAAAGTCACTTGCTACCGCTTGGGAAACATCTCTCTGTACAAAAGAGTGTGCAATTTCCAACTGAAGTGTGCCTAATTATGTGTCATCTATAAGCCTAGTGGTAGTCTTTAGCTTTTGAGGTTTAGGAGTTGTAGTCCTTTGTAGCAATTGACCTACCATATCTTCCACAGGCAAGCTGGACTATATGGCTTTACTTTTACTAGATAGTGAATCTTCTAGCAAGGTTAGGGTTATCGTGACTTTAGTTACCTTGAAGCCTGGGGACTCAAAAAATGTTCGACTGACTAGAGGAGTATCTTCTGGACATGTAGTTGTTCCTGGCCCTTCAGAATGGTTCACCTCTCTTATGGGTGATTCATTTTGAGAGGGAGGAGGATCAACATTCAGGTTTTCTAATCCCTCCTCTTCCTCTTCTCCTTCATTGTCCTTTTCTAGAATTGGAAGATTGAAAATATCATCCCCACAGGTTTGTGAATATACATTGTTATCTAGTGGATCCCCATAACTGCCTCCTTGGGATCCTGATGAAAAAGACAAGGGATTATTACTAGTTGATTTCCTACTAGTAGAGGTGTGGGAGGTACTTTCAGTAGGCCGTGAATCCTTTGATCTAGTGCAAGGGAGAGATTGCTTAGTTTTATTCTTAGTCACCCATTCACTAGTCTTAGTTAGAACATCAATAGTTTTGGCTTCAATAGTTTCCTTTTTCTTTAAATCTCTAATCCATGGCATGAATGGGCTGACTCTCTATAAGTTTAGTATACACTGGGTTGACCATGTCAAATACATCTTTAATAACACCTTGCAGATCCCATTTCAAATCATAAATGATAATTTTCTCCACCGTTAATCTCATCCAACTCCTTCTTACTTCATATTCATTAAAATAATTAGCCCAGTAATACTCAAGGTTGGATAGGTGATTGTAGGTAGGGCCTAGCTTCAAGTTGTCCTTAATATAGTATTTTAGGTAAAAAGCAACATGCTCATCATATGAGGGCATGTTATACCTAGATAATTCTTTTTCAATATTCAAAGAATCAAACATAGATTGGTAGCTATATGCACCAAAACCAAATGGAAAATTAACTGTCAACCTCTTTCTACCTTGGCACAATTTGTTAACATCAACCAATTGCCTGCTGAATTTATTAGGCACTCACTTATCTTCAGGATACTTGGGAAATTTAATAGGAGAAACTACATACCCGCCTACTCTTATGTATGAGAACCTCTAAAATTGTATAAAATGACTATCGAAAAAATTAACAAATTGCATGGCTTCTAGAGACAACCACATTTCTGAACGACCCTGCAATTCTCTGAACATCTTGATAGAAAAAGTGTCAACAATCCCCCTAAAATGTAAGAAGCTTTTATGCAGTTGGAGCTTATCAAAGTAGTTATAAATTGGTATCTTTTTTGGTGGTAAGTCACTTGGCCTTAATCCAAGCTATGGTCGGGTTTTGGAAAGGGCATATATCAAATACGATAACAAGATATGTGCACCATCATGATGGGCCAAAAAGTGGCGATATGATAGGTCTGTGTAGGGTATGTAGCTGATGACTTTTTTATTACCAAAAATTAATGAAGTGAAAAGGGTTTTTAATGGATATTCTCAGCTTTCCACCAATATAAATTATGCTTTACTTTGAATTTAATAAATAATTATTATTCATTTTCTATTTGAATTATGACTAAATTCCTGATTGATAGGCTGAGTGAAAAACATCTATAGCTTTCAAATGGTATAAATTTTTTTGAATTCAAAACATGTCACATTCTATGCTTCATATACTATAGGATTAGAAAAAAAAAATCATGAAGTTTTGACCAAGTTAAGGTGGTCAAACATACGATTTTTTAATATTTTTAAAAAGTTGTAATAAAAAATTCATAATTAATTATTTACTTAGAAAAAATTACAAAAAAATATGCATCACATTGGGACATGAGTCCTCTACCTATATCTAAAATCTTATAAAAAAATATTATCATTTTATTATGGTTAGGGTGGTCAGGGACACCTACTTCTTATTTTTCCCAAATTTAAGTACTACTACATTGAAATTTCAAATTTTCACAAAATATTTATTTTTAAATAAACCTAGTAGTTTAGAAACTACATTGAATTTTATATAGATTTTGTTTTTACATATTTTTGAAATAATATAAATAACTTATTCAAATTTTTATGTCAAATTTCCTAACTCTAATTTTTCTAAATTTTTTGCCACTTAAGGGCCTGTTTTTAACATGATGATCTTGCACATACCCGACATGAAGAAAAACCTATTCAGAGTGAAGAGTTTCATCAAATCCTGCATGTACTCATTGATAATCTTAGCCCAATCCAAAAACTGCTCCCCATTCAGTATGATTTGGAGGAAGAAATACATACATTCCTCAAAACTATGAACATTTTCACTACCCCTAACCCTGTGCAGCAACACAACAATATCGACTACTTCATCTACAAAGTGATTCCTATGTAGGTTGTGAGGAAATTGAGACTTTCCCTTCTTTGGTCTAACTATCCATTTCTTTCCTATTACATTCCTATAAACCCCTTTCTCGGTGGTGAACTCAATTTGAAAATTGGTCATGTCCATGGGCGAGTGTTTGTCCCTTTTTGGAGTCCTTAAGAAAGACATGAAGGTAGACATTTGAATTTTAAAAATGAGTCTATTGTATTATGTCCTAACCTCCCATGTCTGTGTGTTATAATTTTTGATACATTCCAACACTAATTTGGGACATTGCACTCCTATTGGAAATGTGACGGCCTCCATTAACCTACTACTTACTACTCTTTCAATGATAGGTAGATGGTTAGGTTTGTTAAAGTTGTTCCACAATTCATCTAGATTAATAGGCCCTAGACGAGTATCACCAATTTTAGACTCTTCATAGGTTAATCCAGACACGTACTTATAGCTACCATATTTAACCCTAACCATGTACAACAGTGACTCTTGGTAATGTATACTCCTCAATGCAAGAGTAAATAATTTAGAAAATAGTTGTAATGAATGGAAACTGAAATACCTCTAATGTCAAACACTACAATTTGAGTAGTGTGTCTTCTCTAGCTCGTCCTCAAAAATTTCCATGAAAAGAATGTTTGTTTGTCCTTCGATTTTATCAAACATGGCTTCACAAAAAAAAATGGCAGTAGATGGACATTAATGAATTGATTTTACATTAGGACACATGGTAGATGTCACTTTCATCACTCCCCACATAATTGTCTTTTAAAAATTTGAAAACAAATGTCTATAGGTGGTTATAAAAGAGGTTTGAAGAACTCCACAAATATGCACCTGGGTTCAAAAATCATGGTGAAAGACTGCCTAGGCTAATAATCATCATCCTAACAACAAGATTCAAGAAAATACATAAAAATTTGCCTAGGTTAAACATTTGAAGGAGATAAAAGAGGCATGGGTGATGAAGGGAAAGGTTAGAAAAACCACATACAACACCGATCCGGTTCTCACCAATGCATGAAACGTTGACCACATTAGAATGAAATGTTTCTCATAGGCAGAAAAACTCTATAGAGTGGGGAACAGAATAATAGCAACATTATCCAAAGGAAAGAATTCTTGAATACTTAAATAAGTGAGTTACTAAGTTAAATAGAAGATATTTTTAGAGGAGACAAAGCATAATTGTAATCATCAAAAGAGAAGTGTTAAAGAAAAATTGCAACCATCAAAAGAGTTGAGCTTTAACTTTAGTTTCAAACAATGGAAGGAATTCCATTCTATAATATTTCTTGAGTTTGTTCTTAGATTTAGGAGTAGTATCTTCCTTGGGTTGAAGACTTAAGAAAACATTGTATTTTTTCTTCATTTGTGAGGCTATATTAGGATAGTAGCTCCTAGTACATCCTTTCTCACCATGGTTTTTCCCCTATGAATTTTTCCACATATATCTATTCGTATGTTGTGTTGTGCCTTGCTTTCATCTTATCTTTTATGTGGTATAGTTTAAAGTTTTTGTTTGGTTTAGAGGGTTTGAGATTGAGTTTTCAAGTAATTTTAAGTACACTAATTCATCCCCCTCTTAGTATTTTGGTCTATTCAACAATTGGTATCAAAAAATGGTTCCTTAGAAGAAGTCTAATAGATTGAGGAAGATCTGGATGGCTCAAGAAAGATCTCACAAGGCACCTAGACGTCATGGAACAAATTTCTCCTTCTAGTGGTTCAGGACTAAAACCTATCTGTCCTCTTTAGAGTTTGGTGTTTAGTTATCATTCAAGTATGGTTATATTGTGCCTTATACTACTCCAACTGATCCAATAAAGATTATGGTTTATGTGAACAACGTAAAGGATACACTAGTGGAATTTGGAAAATAAATGACTAGGTGAAACTTTTAGTCACAACTAAAAATGACTAAATTCTACTTTTTTTTTGCAACTTAGCTATAAATGAGTAAATAAATAAATAATTTGGTCATTGACTAAAAATTGTTTAGTCACACAAATAACAATTACTAAATAGTTAGTCATTTATTTAGTCACAATCAATTTGAATAAATCATTTAAGGAATCAAGAATATATCCCACCAAAATAATCTAAAACTTTAATAAACATACCCTAAACCTTTTTTCGAAATCTTATTTTTAGGAAAATCCTACTATAATGGAGTTTTCATTTTAATAAACATACTCTAAAACCTTCATCAAAACATTATTTTCAGGCGTAGCACACCAAAATGGAGAAGTGTTTTAGTAAAGAATGACATATAATAGTAAGGAGATGTGTGTGACAGGAGGCATATGATTCATTGCTGCTTATCTCAATCCTACTCTACTCAACAAGGGTTACATTATTCACACTACTATTTGTAATCCAGGTATTTAATTGAAATACATTTTCATAATCTCAAATTCCTTCATATTATTTTGAAGTATCAAAGTATCCTATATAGGGTTTAAAATGATTTATTTTAATTTTAAAAATAAATAAATGATGTATTTTCTTGTGATTAGATACTGTGGAGATCTCCTAAATCTTCCACAATGCACTATCCTCTTTGACACTATATTCATTACTCTAGCTGCTAGGGTTTTGCATGTGACATCTTTAATATCTTCATGATAGTGGCTTGTAAATAGATCTCAGTCTTTGATTTAATCTTTATCATGGTAACCATTGAGTTCCATAATCCACCTTCTATCTCTTCTAAGAACGTTGTCTTAAGATAGACTACATAGTATGCATATAAAGCAAGTCCTTCATACCTACCATTGTTCCAAACCACCACTCATTGCCTTGCTTAAAATGTTGCCCAAGCCATAAGCATAATAGCATGTTTTAAAATCATGGTTGCTAGTTTTTGACCATTAAGTTCACTACTTTCATCAAGATACAATGAGATTTTTGTCTTCAAACTCAAGGCATTATGCAAGATTTAATTGTGAAATGTTTTTTGTGTACGATTTGATTTTCTTGCACATTTACTACTTTTCTAACTGCCTTTAAGATTCTCAAACAGCTCGCTCACTATCACTTGAAGATTCCTTTCATGAGCATCCTTCTATAAAATCAAACTATGCCCTATAAACTACCTACTTACTTACTACAAGGTACTCATTGTTTCATGGAATTGTGGGTCTTAAGATCCTTTAACCTCATTGACACTCCTTCATAGTCTACAAGGTATTATTCACTATTCTCCCATCTTTGATGAGTCTCAAAACACTACTCAAACATGCAATCCACTAGCTCCATTATACAATCGTTAAAAAGAAACATTGAACCTGTGATTGCCATTGTTACTTCATTTGGATAGTCATTCCTTGATTACATTTTCCTTGTCTAACACTACAAAAAGCATTTTAAAAACCCTTAAGGTCAGCAAGGGGGTCAGGAAACTCACTGTTAAAATCTCCACTTTACTATGCAAGGTTTGAGCTTTATTATCTTGTGACTGCTTAGCCCGTTTTTGAGTGTCACACCTCAAGTGTCTTCCATTCTTCTTACCATAGATTTCATTTACAAATTTCATTGAGCTACATAGTGTGCTTGTTATTGGCTATGATATTTAGATTGCAAGATTTTGTTATTGGCTACAATGTCTCAATATTTTTGGTATTGCAACCTCACTAATCTGCTAGAGTTATGGTTTATGTTTCTATGGAGGCCTAGGGTTTGTACCCTTGTCATGCTCTTACCAATGATTTTGTTGGTATTAAAAAATAACCTTAAATATTGGGTTAGAAAATTAGTTGTCTTGACAAAGTTGTGGTATACTCTTGGATTATATCCTAGTGTGTGTGGGAAGCTTGTGTTTGATCATTAAGGCATGTAAACTTGATCAGGGAAATGAATCCTATATAGCATGGGTCTTGCTTGAATAATTTCCATAATGGATATTATTAGATCACATTATTATAGTTTGTGGTAACCCAAGATTGCATTCAAGTATGTAACAAACTTGATTTGTAGTTTAAGCTATACACTTTTAAATAACATTCAAAAGGTTTAAAAAATCTTGATCAATCTCTAGAATAGCCAATTAAACATGGGTTTTTCTTGAATGCACTACATAATTGATATGAAACAACCACTATCCATATCAACCAGAGTTATAGCATCTTTATTGCAGCAAGAAATAATCACTCTTGGATCATGCTATCATTACATCATAACCTATTAAACTTGAGTCAACTTGAATGCACCCAATGATGATTGACACCTAATTGTGATGACAATGATTTTTACATGAATTGTACTGATATGAGTTCCTCCATTTCTACCACAACATAGCCACATTAAACTTGGGTCACACCTGAATGCATCATGTATTTGTTATATACACTTATAACACAACTATGCCACATGACCAATAGAGTTATGGATCACATAGTTATAGTCACAAAAATTTGGTCCTTGGTTGTACTCTTATGGTGATTCTATTACTATTACAACATAACCATTTGGAATTTATTGCTCAAATCCTTACAATGCTTATTTTCTCTTTGGATGGATGACTTCATTGATTTTTTGTGATTTATATAGCTTTTGTTTTGATAGTAAATGACATCGGATTTTTTCTAAAGGTGAAATGATTTATTAATTATAGTTTTATGATTATTTTGAGTTTTATTTAGAAGGGGTTAATATGTGGAATTCTTATGTGTAGGAAGAATATATTGTGATGCAACATTTGGGTATGGATGGTTCAGGAAAAATTGGATTTCTATTGTTGTCATAACCAGGTTGGAGAGTACTTTCACCTAGTCTGGAACACTTTCAGGTGTTTTTGCTGGGAAGCAGAACCTAAGTGTAGGAATTTTTGAATATGTGATAGAGGAAGTTCCTTTATTCTAAAGATAAACTCATAAATTTGTTGGTCCAATTGGACATCTAACTTGACATCTTTAATATCTAATAGAGAAAGTTCATACATTCTAAAGATAAATCATAAATCTGTTGGACTAATTTCAGATCCAATTTGAGGTAGTGAAGCTTCAACCGACAAAGTTCCTAGATTTTAAAGATAAAATCATAAATTTTATCGGTCCAATTTTAGATCCAATTTGAGGTTGTGAAGCTCCAACAAAGAAAGTTCCTACATTCTAAAGATAAAATAATAAATATTCTTGGTCCAATTTGATGTCCAATTTTAACGATTTGTCTTTTTAATTATACTTCTTGACATTTGGCTTGATACACATTGTTACTTTAGAATTATGATATTACTTTTCATCTAATGTTTTCAATCCTCGTTTTAGGGAAGAGCTATGAAGATTGTTCCTTCAGATGGATACTAAACTTTTTTGCTATAGGTTCCATCTAGAAACACCAGAAGCTTAGGTATTGTCATAATTAGGTACAACAGAGTTTGAGGTGAATTGCACTTAGTATTTTATGTTGATATGGATATGTTCTAGCCTATAGTTAATTTTTGTAGCATAATAGATAGGCTAAATAGTTCGTATACCATTGTTTCAAATTCTAAACTTCTATACCTTATTCTAGGAGAAAATCATAGGGGCAGTCTATACATAAGACACCATTGTTTCAAATTCAAAATTGTCAGCTCTTTCACAATTTTTGCTTCATTTATTTGATCTAAGATAGCCTTCTGTATAGAATATTCTCTCAAAATCATAATAAAATTCATTATTTCAAGATGACTATTTAGAATCTTTCTTATCATAACAATGAACAAAAGCATCAGTCATTAACCTGAACTTTGCAATATTTTCATCAAATTATACTTTTCCACTGTCCTTTCCATTTTGAATTTTATTCATGATTTCATCCATGAAGAACTTCCTTGGCCTATAGATCCTACTATTAGCCATAACTTTACCAAGTGTTGAGGATAGCTTTGATTATTTACCCAAGCAGTAAACGAAAAAATATGGTCAAATTTTGTCAATAGTTGCTTGGGTAAAAAATCAAAGCTATCCTCAACACCTAGTAAAGTTATGGCTAGTAGTAGGATCTAGAGGCTGAGAAATTTCTCCATGGATGAAATCAAGAATAAAATTCAAAATGGAAAAGAGAGTGGAAAAGTAGAATTTGATGAAACTCTTGCAAAGTTCAGGTTAATGATTAATGCTTTTGTTCATTATTATGATGGGAAAGATTCTAAATAGTCATCCTAGAATAAATGATTTTACTATGATTTTGAGAGAATCTTCCATAGATTAGGTTGTCTTAGATCAAATAAATGAAGAAAACAATTGTGAAAGAGCCACCAGTTTTGAATTTGAAACAATGGTGTTTGATATATAGAATCCCCCTATGATTTTCTCCTAGAATAATGTATAGTGATTTAGAATTTATAAAAATGGTATGTGAACAACTATTTATCCTATTTTTTATGCTATAAAAATTAACTATAGGTTAGAACATATCTATATCAACATTAAATAGAAGTGCAATTCACCTCAAACTCTACTATGGTAATTGCTTTGTAAGGAAGTTTGTACTCCATGAACATTCTCTTTGCACATCAGTATGTTGGTTATTATATTGATCATTTTTGTGATAAAAATAATAGTGAAGTACATTGCATAACTCATAACCATTTTGTAGTGCTATGATCTAGTGCTCTTTTACTTCTTACTCACTATGTTCTCAATCACCATGTGCAAATGACTTAGAGGACAAATCTTTGTCACCATTTGAAAATAAATTTCATTGATTTTGGACTATTTGTTATGATTCAATCACTTTTTGACAATGCTCTTCTTTTCTCAATCTTATAGGACAGAGGAAAATTCACATTTTTCAACTCTCTAATAATGGTAAATAGATATAGTAAAGATTTAAAATTTTAAAAGTGGATTTTTTTTGAATTGCTAAAGCCTATTTATTAGTTTTATAACTTAAAATTATTTAAGCTATTTGAATAGATAAACTTCATATTATAAATCTTTAAAGTACAATATAATCAGGTACTTAAAATGATTATAGAGAATTTGAATGAAAATTAGTAAATGACTACTGATTTAGCTTTTCCTTTTCTATGTTTATAGGGTTATTTCTTCCAGCATTTGTCAAGCCTATTTTTTATTCTATGGAAACAACAAAGGTAGTTCCATATCCAGGTCTAAATGAGGTGATGAACCATCCTTCTAGGATGAATTTTGTAGGATACACCCAGAATAGATCTAAAAATATCAAAATTTTAAAACTTCAGATGTTTGAGATCATTGGATGTTTGATTTTTTCTTTTTACAGTTGGATAGATCTAAGAAATGTTGCTTTAAAATGATGTAAATGAAAATGTTATTTGTTTAGAATAGTCTAAGAGTATTTTTCACTTGCACAAAAAAAAAATCTACCGTAAGATAGCCATTAGAATTATCATTTTTTTAATCATCCTTTTTCATTATATATTTGTATTTTGTTAGATTGTATTGGATAGTTAATGGTTAAGATTTTTTTTTAAATTCAGCATAATATACTTTCCATGTACTTCTTTTCATCACTTTTAAATCTAAAATTTTGTTAATTTTTGTGATCATAAAAAATAGAGATGATTTTAGTCTCTGCGAAATATTTTTAGGCATGTTTGAGATCTTTGAAAGGTGATGAAAAAGGCCCTAGGGTTTGGTAGGTATTTGATGGTATTGTTGTCACTAAGTTCTCTCCTTGCCCAAATATAGTCACTTGAGAAACTGCCTGTAAGGCCCCACCATTAAGGAAACCTTCAAAACTACTCATGAATTCATATCCATAATAATCGTGGTCATCCCTGGTACATAGGCAGATCAATAAATTGCATGTTATGATAATACTTGGTTTGTTTGGTCATCGTCTCAGTTGTTGTTATAACCTATTGTAATATAAGTAGATATTGATAATTATTAGCTCAAGGAATGAGAAAGAATTTCTATTTAAAATCCATGTGTTTTATTTATATGAATTATATTATTATAGTAAATGATAAAGAACATTCTACCTATCTATGTATATATAGACTATGTTGAAGTGCATATACTTATATCAAAAGTACGGGGATGTAATGCCCCACCCTTTGTGTGATTCACTTTGCCTTCTAATGCACATTCCATTAACCATGGGGATGGGTTTAGATAAATCAAAAGCTATAATAAAGTGACTATTAGTTGCCATTTAATAGTTTTGGTTGGTATTACGATGTTACTATTACTTCTTGGATGAAACATTTAACCCTATTCAAGTATTTAATATGTTATCATAATAAATATTTCTTGAACTCAATTTTATAACTTCTTGGAAAGTTAAGAATCTAGTAGACTATAAAAAAAAAAAGTGATTTGTTGCTGCATTGTGTTAATAAGAGATTGTAATTCATTTTAGAACAAATAAATAATATTAATTCCTTGTAACTTGAGTAGGTTTGTGAGGAAGTATGAGGTTCCTCGCCCCATTTGACATTATGTTTCCTTAGTATAGCTCTTGGTTTTGAAATCTTACTTTATTATGCAGAGTTGGTATGACCTCGATGCTAGAGTAGGTGAATATTTTAGTTTCCTCTTTTTAATTATATTTGTAGACGTGCATACCCTTGTTGCAGAAGCAAACTCAACTCTCTTGCCATTCTTATCCTTAGCTTCCTTCAAGGTTCGATATTCTTAATTGTTTTGCTAAGGATATTACTAATTACCCTCTACCTAAGTGATGATTTCCTCCTTCGCCTAACCATCATATGGAGAACTATCATGTTTGCGATAAAATATTTTAGTTTTTGTATAGTATCTATCTCCGTAAAAAGGAAGATAACTCTCCTCATAGGATGTCTTCATCATTATACATCTCCCTATATTTTGAATGCTTCACAAATACAAAATGCCTAATGAATGTCGTTAAAAAATATATTGTAGCATCTAATTTGTACTCAGCAGTCATAGCCAGGCATAGACAATTATATTATTCTAGTTTTCTTTCTATTATATGATATTGGGTTGGTATACATGATTAAATGAACCATATCTCCGACCTCATAAGAAGTATTAAAGACATTCATTCTTATTCTTGGTTTTGCATATCATATGTGCTATAGTATTAAGTTTTTTTTTAGGAAGTTATGATAGCGTTAAATTATGGAAAGAAATAAGCATTCTCTAAAACCTTATAGTTGATCAATCTATAAATCCATAATCGAATACAGTTAACGTGAAATTTCAAGGAGTTTCCACTTACCGTTGACACTTATGATACTTAGGACAATATATTTAGGAGTAATGGTTTGAGTAGAGGAGATAATCATTATGTTCATAAACCAAAGACTTGGTTATTGGTGGGATGATGATTGGATATGGGAATAAGGAACGAATCGAACCCATAGGAGGATTTGAAAGAAAAAAGGAAGATTTGCAAAGAATTTACACCAGAAGCAAGGACAAGGAGTGGACAGTAGTTTAATGATTGACAATGACTTCACTATGGCATGCCTGTCTTTACAGCGATGTTCACTCCAGTGCAATAAATAAGGGTATCATTTGGGTTAGTCCATGAATTATATTCACATAAGCATCAATCAACTGTGTCATTGATAGGTAATGATGGGGGGTAAAACAGTTCAGCCACCTTATCTTCCTCTAACACATTTCAGAATTGTGGGCAGGAGAGACTCCTTGTCAGAACGTTAACTCCTCATCTCTCATAGAACACTGAGCGCTGGGGATTCGCGCAAGTGAAGTTGATAGATGAGTAATGTAGCAGGAAATCGGGGAGTTCAAGGGGAGATTAAGGGGGTCCAGACATGAGGGGAGCTTCGGTGGAATGGGGAGAGATGCCTAGAATGCAAAGGCAAGGATTTCGAAGGCACTTCTGCTCATTGGCAGCCAACAATGGACTCCCATCATTCTTGAGGCGTAATGACAAAAAAAAGAACATGTGACTTGTTTATGCGTCCACATTTGCATGCATATATGCGAGAGTAGTTGTAACTACAACTAGTTTTAAAAAATGCCTTCATCCTATATGCTTAGTCAAGGTCCATACCCGATTTCAAGCTTCCATTTTTGGCGTAGATAGAAGATGATATCAACGGCCACCTCGATTCCACTGGAAAGAGGGAAAAGGGAATGATGGGGGAGGTATCACCACCAAGTTGTGGAATAAAATCACAGATAGAAAGGAAGATGGTTGCGAGAGATAATTAAAAAGAAAGAGGCTTGCTAAGGATCTGAGAGATACACCATCTCAGGTTGTTTTCCTGGAGGACGATAATTCTTGAATAGAGGTGATCTTGGAAGGATTTGGGGAATCAATTTCCTAGCTGCATTTTTTTCACACCAAGTCTTCAATGCTCGACGAAATTGTAAATCCATTCTTCTATTTATTTCTTCACATCCCAGGTTTGAATCGAATCTCTTCTCCATTAGTTCATTCGATAGTGCCAATATGAACTAATCTATATACTGTGGTATTACTAATGGGATCTACTTATCATAATGATTATTTTAGAAATCTGCAGATGATTTAAAATGCCACACCTTTGTGTTTATGGTATTTGCCATCTTTTATAATCTAAGAGGGGAAAAATTTAGTGTTCTTTAAGCTTCTCATTCAAGAACAATCGTCTAGAATTATTTTTACCTTCGTTGATTTTCACATTATAGAAAGAGCGAGCCTCATAAGTTAATCGGAAGAATTTGTGGCATGGTTCTATTGAATAGGCAGGTTGGTGAAGGGGCAAATATTAATAATGGCCTTTTAAATTTTTGTATCTAGTGGTGATTATAAGATTACTATTGCACTAGGTTTTCTTTGGGTACAATGTTTATATTTGTAGACGTGCATACCCTTGTTGCAGAAGCAAACTCAACTCTCTTGCCATTCTTATCCTTAGCTTCCTTCAAGGTTCGATATTCTTAATTGTTTTGCTAAGGATATTACTAATTACCCTCTACCTAAGTGATGATTTCCTCCTTCGCCTAACCATCATATGGAGAACTATCATGTTTGCGATAAAATATTTTAGTTTTTGTATAGTATCTATCTCCGTAAAAAGGAAGATAACTCTCCTCATAGGATGTCTTCATCATTATACATCTCCCTATATTTTGAATGCTTCACAAATACAAAATGCCTAATGAATGTCGTTAAAAAATATATTGTAGCATCTAATTTGTACTCAGCAGTCATAGCCAGGCATAGACAATTATATTATTCTAGTTTTCTTTCTATTATATGATATTGGGTTGGTATACATGATTAAATGAACCATATCTCCGACCTCATAAGAAGTATTAAAGACATTCATTCTTATTCTTGGTTTTGCATATCATATGTGCTATAGTATTAAGTTTTTTTTTAGGAAGTTATGATAGCGTTAAATTATGGAAAGAAATAAGCATTCTCTAAAACCTTATAGTTGATCAATCTATAAATCCATAATCGAATACAGTTAACGTGAAATTTCAAGGAGTTTCCACTTACCGTTGACACTTATGATACTTAGGACAATATAAGTTATTTTAAGGAGTTTCCACTTACCGTTGACACTTATGATACTACCCCATAGTGAACTTATCAAAGATAACTAAGTATAAAACACTATAATTCTTATTTATAAATCTAGGTGTCTTGGGGTGATTTGAAATTGCAATTCTTCCTTGTGTTTATAGAAAATAAGTATTTCCAAATAGGGAATGTGGCCTTGAAATCCATTGACTGCACCTTTTGTATAAATTTATATTGTGAATGTAAAAGAAAGATGTTTGATTAAGATGAATTGTTGGGTGATAGACCTTAGCCCAAAAAAAAAAAAACTGCACTCCTACCTTAGGATGTACGTGTGACCTTGTCCATAGAGTCAATTAATATTGAGGTAAAACAAGATAGTAGAATAATATGCATCTAGTAAATAGATGAAAATGGTAGTGATGGAATGAATGATTTAGTAAACCTTCCAGTGCTAAATTTGGAATATATGTTGTTCTTTCATTTCATGATATGGCTAGGATGTAAGATGGCATGTGCATTATGATAGCAATATATTGACGAGGCTTAAGGTTCTCAATTGCGTTATTAGTTATAGGGAGCCATATAAATGTTAACTCATTCTATCCTATTTAGACATGCAAACATTAAAAGCATGGACAAGTTAATCTTTAGTGAAAAGAATGTGGTGATGATGGTGCTAATAAATTGGATTATGTTTCTTTTGTATCATTTTTGAGTCTTGGGTGTTCTTGTTTGAGAAGGTGTTTTAACATGAATGTGTATGTCATTTGGTAGAATAGAATATTTTGTGGTTTAAGTATGTGAAAGGAAAGGGTTTATTGCTTTAAAAAGATGAAAATTGGCAATGAAGACATTTTGTATTCTGTGTGGATGTTAATACCTTGCCATGGTGCTTATGTTGGGTGTTTGTGGTAATTTTTGTGGATAGACTAAGTGGTAAAAATGAGCGTATGTGTGTATCTTTGGCTCATATGGAATGTAGTGATAGAATTCTTGAAAGTTATGTGATTTTTCATGTGGAAACCAATATATTTGTTGTGCTCCAAGTACAAGATACATGATATCTAACTTGGGATAAGGATGGTGGATGTCTAGTACGATCCCCTATTTGTACCCTTCATGATTATTTTGTGTGGTCGTTTTGTTGTGAAGAAGGAGTAAGCATGAAATGTGTCGATGATGATCCATTAAATGAAATGTGATGTATTCTTTTGTGTTAGTTTTATTTGTATGTTAAATGTGCACCCCTAGTGTTTGGTTCCCCCCTTATGGGAGTGTGATGCCAGCTAGTGTAAATAGGGGTTGAGAGGCACATGTTCTCCCATCGGGAAATTACAAGCTTAGGGCGTTGTCCCTAATCCTGACAAAGGATCTATGTTGAGTCATTGTAATTTTCCCATGGACGTTGACTGTGACCTACTCCCCCACATATGAGAGCCACACTTGTTGGTTCATAGTGCAAACCTATTCCTTGATGTTATAACCCTTGGGTAAAGGATGGAATTTTATGGACCACGGGTGATTCATATTTATGTGGTCAGGGACCACCAGTTACTTATATTTATGTGGTCAGGGACCACCAATGATGCAAATTTATGTGGTCAGGGACCACCAGTTATTCATATTTAAGTGGTTAGGGACCACTAGTTACTTATATTTATGTGGTCAGGGACCACCAATGATGCAGATTTATGTGGTCTGGGACCACCAGTTATTCATATTTATGTGGTCAGGGACCACTAGTTATTGCATGCTATTACACGTATGTGGTTAGAGAACCACCATTCCCCTTCTCCCCTTAGGTGGCTTATCAAGTCACGTGGTGCTTGTAATGTGAAATTTTATTTTTGAAATATGAATTATTTGTAATTTTTGATTCATGTTTTATTTTCATTTTTATTTTTATTTTTATGCGCCAGCAATGTGTAATCTTACATTTATGTACTTAGGCTATTTAGCCATTTGGAAGTTGTTATATAGTCTGATTTTCCTCAAGGACTTGTTTAATTTTTCCTTTGAATTATGATTGGAAAGTTGCAATGTAGCTACAATTTATCTTTGTTTTGGTTCTCTTGAATTTACAAGTTCCCTCTTGGGAGTTTTATTGAAACTTTGGTTTATGATCTTGTGTTATTCAATTTGAGGCTTTCTCCTTGGTTGTAAATTTGCTGGCATGTGTGGTGTAATGTGGAATTTGTAAACTGCCATATCCTGAGGGGTTCCCTGGCAGGTCGTATAGGGGAGTAGATGCACTGGGGAATTATTTTGAAAGGGGTTGTGGATGGAACCAGTATGGGACGGTCATTAATCCATATTTACCCTCATTATATGATTGTTCTTATCTGCATGGAAGAATCCTTAGAGAAGGGCCTCGAGTGGTGTCCAAGAATATCCATCCTTGTAAACCCCATTGTGTGAGCCTTGTGTTGTATATGATGTGTTTGTATGAGGACAGGCGCACCCCTTTGGGAAGAGCATCCTTTCTATTATCGTGTGTTCTTGTGAAATTGTGAATAAATTTTAAGCGTTATACCTGTGAAGTGTGGGAGAATACTAGTAACAAATGATGCAAGTTAATACTCATTTAGACATGGTATGAGTGCCATGATCATAAGGTGAATTTTTCTCTTAAGGGTATATTTGAAAAATAAAATAAAATGTGAAGTTAATAAATCTAAGACATGATTGGCCATTAAAACAAGAATATCACTAATATCATGAGTGATGGATATGGGGAAAAGCATTTTTTTATGTGTAGCCAAGAATGCTAGACGTGTGTTGACATATGTTTTTGGTAAGGTTATTGAGTATGGTTATATGGTTAATAATTTATAACTACATGGATAGTTGTTAGCATTGTTGTATTGAGAGTATACCAGATAAATGTTCTATTGTGAAAATTTTACTTTGATAAATTGGATGAGTAACACACAGAAACGATGTTCCTAATGTGTGCTTATAGTTGAATATTTTGATTTGTTCATTAAAAAAAAAAGGGGAATAAAGTAATTAGCATGATTAATAGATTTATGTGTGTGCCTTATTGAGATTAAAGTCTCAAACCTTTGAGGCTTCTTACATTTATGTGTGAAGCATCAATGCGATTTTTGTTTATACTTGAGTAAATCTGGTTAGATTAACATGTTGGTTAATGTAAGAGTTAAGTTAAAACTAGGTTGCATTAGGTTTGAATGGGATCATGGTATTGTGTGTATTACTCTTTCTTAATCGAGTCATGAGAGATAAGGTGAGGGAGAATTGCTATAATATAATGGATTGTTTTTAATGTGTGATTTTGTATGGGGATTTAGTGCCAACCCTTAGTAACTTCCAGGAGGAAGTTTAAACTAAGGGGAGGGGGATGTAAGGCCCCGCCTTTAAGGAAACCTTCAGAACTACTCATGAATTCATATCCATAATAATCGTGGTCATCCCTGGTACATAGGTAGATCAATAAATTGCATAATATGATAATACTTGGTTTGTTTGGTCATCGTCTCAATTGTTGTTATAACCTATTGTAATATAAGTAGATATTGATAATTATTAGCTCAAGGAATGAGAAATAATTTCTATTTAAAATCCATGTGTTTTATTTATATGAATTATATTATTATAGTAAATGATAAAGAACATTCTACCTATCTATGTATATATAGACTATGTTGAAGTGCATATACTTATATCAAAAGTAGGGGGATGTAATGCCCCACCCTTTGTGTGATTCACTTTACCTTCTAATGCACATTCCATTAACCATGGGGATGGGTTTACATAAATCAAAAGTTATAATAAAGTGACTATTAGTTTCCATTTAATAGTTTTGGTTGGTATTACGATGTTACTATTACTTCTTGGATGAAACATTTAACCCTATTCAAGCATTTAATATGTTATCATAATAAATATTTCTTGAACTCAATTTTATAACTTCTTGGAAAGTTAAGAATCTAGTAGACTATAAAAAAAAAAAAAGTGATTTGTTGCTGCATTGTGTTAATAAGAGATTGTAATTCATTTTAGAACAAATAAATAATATTAATTCCTTGTAACTTGAGTAGGTTTGTGAGGAAGTATGAGGTTCCTCGCCCCATTTGACATTATGTTTCCTTAGTATAGCTCTTGGTTTTGAAATCTTACTTTATTATGTAGAGTTGGTATGACCTCAATGTTAGAGTAGGTGAATATTTTAGGTTCCTCTTTTTAATTATGTGAGGAAGGGGAGTATAAATAATCAATAAGGCTCATTGGAGAATTGGATGAATTTTTTTAATTATAACTAAGTTATAACATTATTGTTTTTAATGTTCAAATCTTGACTATATAGTGACATTAATATTATGGTTAAAAATAATAATAATAATAATTACACCCTCTAGTACATACTCTTTTTGTATTAAGACAATTAAAATACATGGAGGTTATATAGCTATAAATACTTCATATTAATAATAATACTTTGCCTAAAGAAAATGGAATTACACTTATATTCTCATGTCATAACCATAATTCTTTTGAATGGAGGAAAAGATGGTATCTAGTATTAGCATGGGTTTAATTTACAAGAAAGGTTAGCCGTAACAAATATATTGATAAAGCATTAAAAGTAAATTAAATTTCCTCAAGCAAAAAAAAGGAACTTCAAATAAAATCATCATGAGGGGGTCTTAATGATAAGAAAGATAATTAAATAAATGCTCATCATGAAATCCTTCAACGCTCGCATGGATTGAAGCTATTAGATTTGGAGACCACCCTATGCGATAGGTATATATTTAGGAGTAATGGTTCGAGTAGAGGAGATAATCATTATGTTCATAAACCAAAGACTTGGTTATTGGTGGGATGACGATTGGATATGGGAATAAGGAACGAATCGAACCCATAGGAGGATTTGAAAGCAAAAAAGAAGATTTGCAAAGAATTTATGCTAGAAGCGAGGGCAAGGAGTGGACAGTAGTTTAATGCTCGACAATGACTTCGTTGTGGCATGCCTGTCTTTACGGCAATGTTCACTCCAGTGCAATAAATAAGGGTATCGTTTGGGTTACTCCATGAATTATATTCGCATAAGCATCAGTCAACTGTGTCATTGATAGGGACTGATGGGGGGTAAAACAGTTCAGCCACCTTATCTTCCTCTGACACATTTCAGAATTGTAGGCGGGAGAGACTCCTTGTCAGAATGTTAACTCCTCATCTCTCATACAACACTGAGCGCTGGGGATTCGCGCGAGTGAAGTTGATAGATGAGTAATGTAGCATGAAATCGGGGAGTTCAAGGGGAGATTAAGGGGGTCCATACATGAGGGGAGCTTCGGTGGAATGGGGAGAGATGCCTGGAATGTAAAGGCGAGGATTTTGAAGGCACGTCTGCTCATTGGCAGCCAACAATGGACTCCCATCATTCTTGAGGCACAATGACAAAAAAAAGAAGATGTTACTTGTTTATGCATCCACATTTGCATGCATATATGTGAGAGCAGTTGTAACTACAACTAGTTTTACAAAACGCCTTCATCCTTTATGCTTGGTCGAGGTCCATACCCGATTTCAAGCTTCCATTTTTGGTGTAGATAGAAGATGCTATCAACGGCCACCTCGATTCCACTGGAAAGAGGGAAAAGGGAATGATGGGGGAGGTATCACCACCAAGTTGCGGAAGAAAATCACAGATAGAAAGGAAGATGGTTGTGAGAGACAATTAAAAAGAAAGAGGCTTGCTAAGGATAGGAGAGATACACCATCTCAGGTTGTTTTCCTAGAGGACGATAATTCTTGAATAGAGGTGATCTTGGAAGGATTTGGGGAGCCAATTTCCTAGTTGCATTTTTTTTACACCAAGTGTTCAATGCTCGATGAAATTGTAAATCCATTCTTCTATTTATTTCTTCATATCCCAGGTTTGAACCGAATCTCTTCTCCATTAGTTCATTCGATAGTGCCAATATGAACTAATCTATATATTGTGGTATTACTAATGGGATCTGCTTATCATAATGATTATTTTAGAAATCTGCAGATGATTTAAAATGCCACACCTTTGTGTTTATGGTATTTGCCATATTTTATAATCTAAGAGGGGAAACATTTAGTGTTCTTTAAGCTTCTCATTCAAGAACAATTGTGTAGAATTATTTTTACCTTCGTTGATTTTCACATTATAGAAAGAGCGAGCCTCATAAGTTAATCGGAAGAATTTGTGGCATGCTTCTATTGAATAGGCAGGTTGGTGAAGGGGAAAATATTAATAATGGCCTTTTAAATTTTTGTATCTAGTGGTGATTATAAGATTACTATTGCACTAGGTTTTCTTTGGGTACTATGTTTATATTTGTAGACGTGCATACCCTTGTTGCAGAAGCAAACTCAACTCTCTTGCCATTCCTGTCCTTAGCTTCCTTCAAGGTTTGATATTCTTAATTGTTTTTCTGAGGAGATTACTAATTACCCTCTACCTAAGTGATGATTTCCTCCTTCGCCTAACCATCATATGGAGAACTATCATGTTTGCGATAAAATATTTTAGTTTTTGTATAGTATCTATCTCTGTAAAAAGGAAGATAACTCTCCTCATAGGATGTCTTCATCATTATACATCTCCTTATATTTTGAATACTTCACAAATACAAAATTCCTAATGAATGTTGTTAAAAAAATGTATTGTAGCATCTAATTTGTACTCAGCAGTCATAGCCAGGCATAGACAATTATAATATTCTGGTTTTCTTTCTATTATATGATATTGGGTTGGTATACATGATTAAATGAACCATATCTCTGACCTCATAAGAAGTATTAAAGACATTCATTCTTATTCTTGGTTTTGCATATCATATGTGCTATAGTATTAAGTTTTTTTTTAGGAAGTTATGATAGCATCAAATTATTGAAAGAAATAAGCATTCTCTAAAACCTTATAGTTGATCAATCTATAAATCCATAATCGAATACAGCTAACGTGAAATTTTCATTATCATTAAACTTTTCATACTTGTATCTCTATAAAACCTCAAGTTTTATTCTTGCTCAACAATGAATAATTTGATGATTATCATTGCACACCCAATATTTTCTTGTTGCCTTCATTATTAAGGGTAAATGTTTTAATGACATATCGAGGTTACTAATGATCGTAACAGTATAAACCATATAATTAAATATGTCATTTAATAAAAGTAAATATGTTGACTCTATAGGAACTAGTACCACTTTTTGTTATACTTGAATTGTCCTTTTGTGCCTTTGTCCTTGGTGTGTTGGAATTCATCTAGAACAAGTTTCTTATGAGCTATTGATTTCAACTTAATATGTAAGATAAGACTTTCATTAAGTTTTTACTGTCATTGAGAGTACCTTCTTTTCATGTGTTTCCTTCTTTAAGTCTAATTTAAATAAAATGTGCCATTGTGTTAGTGTAAGAGCATGATATAAGGTCCTTTAGTTAAATTTTTGGAAGTTAAAAGGGTGGGGTTGTCATTATCCATTCTTTAGTTTGTAATTTGTATGGGACACATTAATTTTGATTACAAGATTGAACTGGCGTATATCTGTGTATTGGGTTAGGATTGTGTTTGAGCTATGGTCATCTTTTTAACCTTATGGATATTATCCCCTTGCTATCCAACCATGGGTGAGATGGTTGAAGTCCAATTGTCGAACTACGGTGCCTCTGCGAATTATATATGTAGGCAATGCCATCTAAGATGAGCCCCCGAGGACTAGGTCTGGCCCCTAGGATTTGTTCTTTTATTATTTTTGTGATTTCTACTTATATATTTATATATGTTATTGTTGACTTGAGACTTATATAATGTTTCAGATTCATTTTGGGTTGGTTGGACTATTTAAGTCTACCTTGGAGATGTGAATTTTGGGTCTCCTATTGAATTGGCCATGATGGTCTAAACAATTTAGCTATCTAACTAAAAGAAGTATAGTTTATGTTTGGTCAAGAGTTGTATGCTGTCTGGTTGTGCCGCTTTAGTAGCAAACTTTGAGAGTCTCGTAAGCATAAGTGAACGAAATTTGAAATTTGTGTTTTTCCCTTAACTATTTTTCGAGTGTTAAATTTAGGGCATTACACTGCCATGTTGCTCTTGACTATAAATTATTTTTTTATGCCTGTCCTTCTCACTATAGGTCTGATTCTTCAACTCTACCAACTTCCCTTCCATCTCAGTGCCTTTTCATGCTCTTGCATGTATTCTCTTATGAGTTTTTGCCTATGACTCTGAATGCTATCACTAGGTCTATTATGATTATTAGGTATTTGAGGGTATATGATTTTCTACTATGAACTCTTAGATTGTCATACTTTTGATGAAAACTCTCCAAGGATGTTTTTTGAACGACTTAAAACTCTCTATATATTCTCCATTATGCTTTAAAAATTCATGGTTTCTAGTTAACTATTTATTGGTGTAACCATTGTTATGATTCTTGGGAATGTCATCCCTATAGGATAGTTTCCTTGTAGATATGAATATAATTTAAAAGGTTCCCAAAAATATTGAAAAGTATCATAAGATTGGTGTGTCAAGGTAGTAGATGGTCGTGACAATTTTCATAATACCACCATACTACAAGAGCTAAGAAGGCATCGTGTGGTGTAGTGGTAACATCCCACATTACCATGAAGGTCGAGTAATAAATGTGCAGTATGGTGGTAACTCAAATAATTCTCCTGCATCCCTGTAAGAGCCAATAAGACATGGTGTAGTGTAGCAGTAACATCCTACATTACTACAAAGGCCAAGCAATAATGATGTAGTATTGTGGTAGTTGTTGATGATGATTTTACTCATAGCAAATAGGGTGAATAAATTCTTCACAGACAAGGCCACAAAGAGCCAATCCTTCTTGAAAGATATGGAACAAAGATAATCTAAGGGGGAATTCTATATTATAGAGCAAAGATTGGCTTTCGTTCAATCCCAAGTTTTTGATAACTAGGTCATGGTTGCACTAGGGTCGCTCTCGGGTACTAATGTGATATTATTGTTAATCTTAAAGGGGCTATGGTTGTTCTTTGAATATTTTAGGAATAAATTAAAAATTGAAAAAATAAGTTCGAATATCATGAAACTGAAAGATTCACCATAACATTTATTGAACATAACTAATTCTTTGCTATCACATAAGTAGATTTATCATTAAGCATTCAATGACTTTATGGAAAACAAGAGATCTTTAATGAAATTTCATCCACTTGTTTAAATTTTGGAACATTTTCAAAATATTTAGCATTTATTCTAAAATGAAACATAAAAAAGGTACTAGAAAGAAAAAGTTTATCTCGGTTATTCTCCATGGATGCCCCCAAAGAATTGATGAAAACAGAGAAAACTGCTTTATACTTCACCAGAGTGCTTCATAGCTACATATAAATAATGCAAGCTTTTAAAGAGAGGGTTTCATTTTTGTACACCGAGTAGGTCCTATATGCACCCTTAAATAGTGCAGCATACAGTCTTGTTTGACTAAACTACCAAAACTAGCTACAAAAGATATTGAGATAGGTAGCTATCTAACAAGCTCTGATATTAATTAATGTCTATGTGCATACAAATTTTTACGTTAGAATGGTTTAGAAAATAGGAAAAAAGAACAAAACTTAAAACTTTATGCTCCTTTGATATCCACAAATTCTGAACTTAAAATAAAAATGAAGAACCTCTTGCCTTTTATACAACATAAGACTCAGATGGGATAAGACAAATACATGAGAGGGAATCCAAGGGACTAATCTCATCAAGGCATGTGGAATGTTGTGACCAATAGGAGAATTATAATTGAATTCAATGGAAGTAAACTCCAATCACTCATTGAAGCTCTTCAGGTGTTCTACTTTTTCATCTTTGTTAGGATTCCTTCTGAAATCAAATAAATATGCTCAAACAAAATATAGGAACTTCCCATAAAATTGGAGTGATCAGGTGGAAGTATTATTCCTATATTTCAGGTTCCTTCTCAATTTGAACAATCTAGGAATGAACCACTCTTGGAATGAGTACACTTCTGCACTGCATGCTTGAACTCCAACATCTCGATATTTCAGTATCTAGCACATCTTCGCAAGAAACTTTGTTCAAGCATGAGCTTGTAAAGTGTACTGTTGAACCTGGAAACCTCATCAGATTTGTTTACAAATATAGTTTTCCTGACCACCCATACCTAAACTTTACATCACAATCTACATCTCCTCAATCACAATTTGCATACATTAAATCCCTTTAAAAAACATTTATATCATCTCATGTAAATAAAACCATTATTCGAATATTAGTAAAAAAAATCCAAATTAACATGCTTTCAAAAAGAATATCATGAGTCCTCATCAAATCACCAGGATCATTAGATAAATTTAAAATTTTAACATTTTCTCACATTTCAATCTAGTACCCGGTACCCAGTATTCAACTTTACCCACTTACTTTCCCAGACCTTAGTTACACCAGAACTCCATTATACTAGAACACTTCATACCATACCGGAGCCTTCCACTTGAACTTATATTACCTTTTCCCTTATGCATGCTTCCAGTACCCGAAACACTTACCTTACAAAGTACTTTTATTATAAAAGATTTCCCTTTTCATTTTTTGTGATCTTCCGACTTGCTAGCTCCTGCCATAAGAGGTATATTTTTTCACTTAGGTCCCCAAGTATTTTTAGTCTTGGGGTGTGTTGTGAGACCACACAATAACTTGCAACCAATAAAACCAAATTTAAACCAAACTTGAAATTAAATCACTAGTTGTAAATTAAAACTTATGCATATTTTAGAACAATAACTTCTACCTTCACTTAGGCTCTGGCATAAAGAAGTAAAACTCCACCTGAAACATCCATGTGTGCCCTAATTAATTCTAGTTTTTAGAACTTAGTAAAAAAAATCAATTCATTAACATTGAACTACATAATATAGTAATCCTCCAAAGCCAACCAAGGATAGAGACTTGCTTCCAATCAAGCGTCCATAGTCCCAACAAGGTTATCATCATAATTCCCCCAAACATAGCTCTACTATTGTTAAGGCATCCACACCCCTAGTAAAGTTATTTGGATAGCCTAAAGATTTCATATCTTTATATTTTTTTTGATATAGCAATGATAGCTCATTTATCAACTTGCAAGCATTGAAGCACCGCTATTAGGTTGGAAATTACAGTGGTAGCGAAGGTGTGAGGCCTACCATTTGATACACCCATTTGACTATCTTTTGATTTGATTATTTTGATACTCTGTGGTTTAGACTATTTTGGATGATCATAGACACTTGATGTTATGCTTTTTTTTTATGCTTATGATGCTATGATGATTATATCCACATTATGTTTCCTTTATTGATATGCTCATATGATTTGGTTATCACGATTGAAATGGACAATTGTTTTTAAAATGGGATGGAATTGATAAGATGCTAAATTTAATTTAGTGATGATGTGATTTCTTTATTATGCCATGACTATACATGAATTGATAAAATATGTTATTTTTAGAAGAAGAATGATTATAGACATTGAATTTATTGATTCAGAGTTAGATTGTGCTAAATATATGCATATGAATTTATGATTTAATTATTGATTATCATGCATTGGATATTTTGACATGTGGACATTGAGTGTGTAGGTACACGCCCATGGCCAATGGGATTGGAGGTAACCAAGGGTACCCAATTGTGTCAGCCTAGTGAAGCCACTATGGTCCATGAAGAATGAACCATAGCCTCTTGTGTTGTATTTTAATTTGTGATTAAAAAGATTTAATGTTGAATCTTGAGATTATGTTTTTAAAGTCAATCAAACTTTTATTGAGGGTTTTGGGGCATGTTGGATTTATTTTATTATGTTAAAATTTCAATTTTTCTTTTGAGGGTTTTCAAAGGTTTAATTAGTCAATAAATTGGGTTAATTGGCCCTTAATTAACCCCTAGGATAGTCACCTATGGGTTAGGGGTCAAATCAAGCCCATAACTTGTCAAAATTGCAAGTTGTGACCCTTCTTAATTAGCCATCAAGAAGGGTGACGGATTTTGGGGGATGGGATTGGAGTGTTGGCTCCAAAATCTCATTTATGAGATTTGAAAACCTTGTTGAGTGTTGAACACTCTTTGGCCTTTCACTTCCCCAAGAGTTCTCACACACATGTGTGAGAACTTGTGGGGGGTTGTGTCCATGGGAGTGAATAGGAGGTTGACATGTGTCACACTCTCCTCCAAGGGTTTCTAACCCTTGATTCCTATTTGAATCCTTTGGAAAGGAGAGGAAAGGGTTCTCCTTTTGGGACTTGGTGTTTGGATTGCTTGGGGAAGGAAATTTTTGCTTGGTCTTGAAAGAGTAGAGATTTGGAGCTCATCTTCAAACTTCCCTCATTGTTGGCTTGGATTTGAGGTAGGTCTTACTCTATCTTTATGTATGTTTTCTTTTCTCTTCTTTTACCTCTTGTATGCAAGTTTGAGAATATGAGTTATATGGGTTGTTGTCCATTTACATGTCTTTGCATTTCTTTGTGTTGGTTTGGGGTTGTATAGGATAAACTCACCCAATGTGGGAAGAGAATCCTTGTGGGGGATAGGAATGTGTAGGAACCTCTATGGGGAGATTGTTCCTCCTTTGAGAAGGAGAGGCACAAAAAGGGTATGAGTACCCAAAATTGTTTCTATGATAGCAAGGTGTTTTGGGAAGATTGTTGTATGGAGGATGTATGATATGAAGAGCTTTATCGAATGGGTGGATTGGAGAAAAAGAAGGATTGTGTTGTTGGTTATTTCTACTTGCTAATAGGTCTCCCCATATGGAAGTGATGTCCACCTCTATCCCCATTTTTGGATTCATAAAGAATCCCTAAGTAAATGTGTGAATCTTGGTTGGGAGTATTTTGTTTTTGAGCATTGTGGTTAGAAATGGCTTTTTGTTTTATTGTTGTGTGTACCCGGTAGCTTGGTTACCTCCTAGCTTGGGGGGTGGTTGGTTTTCCAACCCAAGGTTGGGAGGTGAGCATAGCCAAATGGCCATGAGAAAAGTTGTTTTAGGTATAAATTGCAGATTTAAAGATCACCTTTGCAGCTGTGTAAAAGGATTTCAAAGGGAAATACAGACTTCAATATTCAACCGTGTTGAATCTTGTGGATCGGCATTTTAAAAGTATATAACAAAAATTATAGAGACATTTGAAAGAACTTGTTTTTTGTACGAACTGCCTTTGTGGAAAGAAAAGGTGTAGCAATACTCTCCTCCTTGTGCTACTCAAAAAGTTTATTAGGACTGATAATGGGTGCCTTGGCACCGTTGAATATCCACAACTTCTTGGAATGCTATAGTAGTTGTGTAACTATGAAATAGGGAAAAGAAGGAACTATGTTGACTTTAGAAATAAATGTATCTACACATAGATGTTTCACTTCAGATTTATACTTATATGTCTTTTTACAAATAGGTTAAAAGCTTATATTGTAGCAGCTCCTGCAGTCCTCTCTAAGTAACTAAATGCATGCATAGGTGTGCAAAAGTTCAAATGGAATCACTGTTAATGTGTGCAACATGATGATAGGATCTCTGTTATTACTCTATGTATGGCCAACTAGTAGTTTGGATTTAAACAAAATTCCTTCCTATTAATGCTTAGAAGGAGACGCTTAATATGTAAGTTGCGTGTATTTGTTCTATCATCAATGTTTGAAATTGTGAAAAGAGAATACCTTCGTGTATGCTTATAGTTATGCCTTGAGATTAACGTTACTGTAAATGTGTATTCACTCAGTATGTTATTTAATGAATGAATAAATGAAAATATAGATATCAGTTCTGAGCTTTTTCTGATGCAAATGATCATGTTGACCAGCAAGTGAATAGATGTATAACATTTCCTTTTTGTTGTGTTTATATAAAAATAAAATAAATCTATTTAGCATGGTGCCTATGGCTTGTGAATCTCGAGACTTGCATAAGTTTTTATACTGCCTAAATAAGACTAACACACAGAGCATGTCGTTGAGGAATAATAGTAGTTGTCTAGAAAAACATGATTAAATGGAAATAAAAAGAATGCTATAGGAAAATAAATAAATTAACTAAATGTGCTCAATCCCCTTAAGGAGATCGCAGCCAGTGAAGCAACGTCCCCCCTAAGGTACACGGCTCCACACAGCTCTGGAGGACATAGCCGCTCCAGAGTTCATCACGCCAAGAGGTGATGTTGCCTTGTAGGTAAGCTAAATAAAAGAAATAGACCACCAGCTTTGTGAACTGTGAGCAGCTCACCCACCTTTTGTCCCTTCCTTCTGTAGACTCATTAACTCTTCATCGCTGTCCCTGTAAGAGAAAAAAAAAAAACAACAACAGCAAGAATAGGATAAAATGAAATAAGAAAGCGATAGCCAGATTAGGGCTGCTTATTTTCTTTTGAAGCGGATTCTAAATCCTATAAAATCCATTGTATTTACTCTCAACGCCTCACTCCACTTGGACAGCTCATAAATCATTTATTACCTACTCCAGTTTTCATAATCGCAATTAGGGGAGAGGGCCCAATAGTCGTGCGGGGTCCAATAGTCGTGCACCCAATCGTACATATAATACCTAATAGTCGTTTATATAATGTCCAATAGTTGTGATTTGACTACCCATAATTAAACAAAATGTATGCTTTTGATCTAAAAAGCAACCAATCATGTGATACCACATCAGGGCTCAACTACTCATGATGTAATGCACGAGAATTGGTCTCACTATTTTTTGGGGCCTTTTTCGACACCTTGACAAAAACGCATGCTGATGTGGCATCATATTTGATGATGTGGCCCTGAAACCTTAGTTATAATCAAAGAACTTGCCAAGTAAGCCGCTGTAAAAAATTGGAAGTGATTTGAAATTTTGACGTAGGATAATTAGAAGCGCGAAGTTAGGGTGCACGACTACTGGGCCCTCTCCCCTAATAACTTCCTATTGAGTATTTTCATCAAGGATATTATTTATGCTACTGGAATCGAGATATCAATGAATCTTGTTAAACGTCAATGTCAGGTTTTGTTTTATTTTAAATAGCTAACTATTGCTCTTTGTGTCACACGCCATGTCCAGAGGCAGTATCGTGATGGGTATAGCAGTAATAAATCAAAAATTTGTTGGGATATTATTATCCTACTGATCCCTACCGATTTAACCTACAGGAAAAACTTCAACCTGAATCTTGGCATTTAGAGCATAGCCTACTATACCTCGTGTCACATAATCAAACACATAAAGAAAATAAATAAATGAAAATAAAGAAAATAAAACATTGTTATTCCTACCTAGCTGTAGCGAGTAAGACTGACCTCCAGTGATAACAAATTTTCAACCAGTAGATAGTCTATTTTCCGTTTGGGAATATGAATCCATTTTCAGCTTGGACGTTAGCAATAATGCCATTTATTAGAGCATAGACAGGTTTTATCAAGACTGAGAGTAACTTCAGGGGGAAGTAATCTGTATTCTTTTTTTCCATTTTTCCAGTATATGGCGTGAGCCTTTGACAGTAGAATTGATGGCATGGGGAAAAGAGGCTGCCAAAGAAGTTGTACTTTAATTTCTGACCTGACTCTTCTAATTTTTTTACCGTTTTCACCAGGTTAGTTCTAAATGCCAGAGTAGGTTAGGTGTGGCACAACAGATAATATTTTTTTTACCTTCTGTCATTGGTCTCCATCCAACGCAATGCACCTTCAGCAAACAACATTAATAAATAGGTGTTAGGCAATATATATATAAACGAACTATCGGTAAACATTGTTTTATATTGTTATATAACATTGACAACAAAAGATACAGTATTCGCTTTCATAAAAATGAAGAAATAATCCTGGTGGAAGTTTTTGTTGAAAACCGTTCGAAATAATCGGCATCAAATAAACTCTTATCGAATTTTTCAAACGATATGCTTTATGGTAGTTATAATAGTCCTCCCGCAATTTTAGTAGTGAGGTTTTGAATAGAACTTTAAAGAAAAGAATAAAAAAATAAACCAAGACACAATTTTCTTTACCTTAACTCATAAATCCTATCCCTACGAATTAGGAGGTCCCCACATAATCCTATGTATAAGGATTCCTTTATTATATACCCACTATCTTCTAAAGTAAATAAAAGAAGAAGATCCATCGTGGTAATTTTCAAGTTAACTTATTCCTTAAATAAAGTAAGGGAAATATATCCCCATATTCTTTAAAAAAAGAGGAGAGCTTTCTTCTTTGGCTAAATTTAGTATTACTAGGATATGTTTCTCTTTTTACTTTAGTTACTAGGGAAAAAGGAATCAATATGTACACTAAGTAGCAATAGTGTAATTATTTGTATATAAATAAGTGAGCAATCAAATAAATAATGATTAATTATAAATATATTGATATGTAATAAAATATATGGGTAATAATAAATGAACTCTTTTGTTTTATTAGAATTATAATGTTAATATTTATGATGTCCTATTAATACACAATAATATTAATATTTGTAAGGTTAGAGTATCAAAAATATGGTTGTTTTTATTTTATGGGTATTGACATCTTTCTAGATAAGTATCATAACAATAATATTAACTTTTTTTGGAACAATGCCATTAATATTATCATCGTGGTGATTCATTAATATGTATTTTAAGGATAAATTTTGGTAATATAAGCCATGGAACCAAAACTTGGTACTCTTAGATTCGAGGCAAATAATAACAATAAAACTAACATGATAATAATAATGAATGTTACCATTATGAATAATCACTATACAAACCCTAGCCTTGTGAACGTGGAAATTAAAAGCTAAGTAAACTTAATATGTCATATCTTGAGATAATTAGGTCATCTTTAGAATCCTTGTTTAGCCTAGGTTTTTGAGCCTACCTCTTGGGGATTGAGGGTGCATGCGTTGGGCTTCATGCACCCAACTTCGTTTACTCCTCCACTCCCTGCTCTCAAGCATCACGTTGATGGTAATATTGCACTAGCATGCTCCTCAATGCATATAGTATTCAACTATCTATGCACATGGTTATCATTCGTTAGTGTTTTAGCTAACACTTTGTAGCTTTATCAAAAAAAAAAAAATGTTGTGTTAATGCCCTTCATGCAAATTTAGGGCATTACAGAAGGTTACTTTTGATTTTTCATTCAATGTAAATCCCTTCATCAATTCACTACTTCCCAAAAATCCATTAAATGATTCCTTGTAGGTGCATGTTTCTAGCTAAATTTTACCAATTTATGCCAAATCCTAGCTAACTGCAACCACTATATGATTAAAAAATATGCATAAATTAAAATTTAGCAATATAAAACTTAGTCACCAAATTTAAATCTAAACTTAGAAACATCAGTTACCACCCTTCCAATTATTTTTTTTGCAAACTACTAAACTTTCTACTAGCTATTTCAACTTGATGGCATTGCACTTCATTAATGGATCAAAACTTGTTATGATTACCTTGAAAAATGATCACATTATTTTGCACTAAATTTGCACGCCTCATTCAACATGTATTATCTCTTCAACTTACTGAGGTGATGATGTATTGCCTTTCTGACTTCATTTCTCTTTACATTCTACATGCATCACACCTCCATAATTAATACAAATCTTTTAAATAATGTGAATGACAACTATTAACTTCAAAATCTTCAACTTGCTTGATTCACAATCTATGTACTATCAAAATTTGAAGAAAATTTCTACTAGATGTGTGCAAAGAATTAATTTGATTTAACCCTTAACTCTGAAGGAAATTACCTAGTTTCCACCTCGCTTACAATTTCCAAAAAAATTAATTCATTCAAGGAAACTATGTACCACAACTTTCTTACGAATCTCTATAAATTCATGTATTTCATCTCAAATTCTCCACACTTTTCCTTTTCTCTTTTTATTTATTTCTACAATTCCTTTTTGTGTCTTTGAATTTTCTCCTTAACTATGGATACTCCAATTTTCTTAGGTTGTTCTCACAGACATAATTTTTTCTTAGGGAGCATCACATCTCAAAGGCTTGAAAAGGTCTTCATCATTAGGACTTCCAGTTTTACTGAATGATATTTTGTATCCAATTGCTACTTTCATTTTTATTCTCACATAGCTTCTCACTTTGTAGCATCACTTTTGGGCATTGGGCTACTTGTTGAACACATTGGCATTGTTGCTAACTTGATAGTGAATCCTGAATTCTTGAAGAATTTGGATACCATTTTAGCTGTTGTACATCTGACCATTGGGATTCCCTCCATGGATGATATTCCTCGGTTCCTGGAACATGGGGAAGTGATTCCACTTCAGCCTTTTCTTACTAATCATCTCAATATCCAAGACTTTAAAGCTCACTAAGAACTTTCCTATATAGGGTATTTAGCCCTAATTAAAGAGGCATCCCACATTGACTAAATGACTACCATCATCCACAACTTTTCTCACCATCTTTTGACTCTCTTTTTTTCTTTTTTGAACAAGGATTTTAGTATTCAATGTATATATGTGATACACACACACACACACTGTAATACCCCTCATGCTACTATTTGATTTTTGACATTCACTGTGATTTCTGTTTGGTACATTGTGATTTGTGATCGATACTGTTGGTATTATGTGTGGTAGCTTAGATCATTACTATATTCTTATGATGCCATGGATATTGCGATGACATTCTATTATGATCATTTGATGGGTTATTTGGAATGCAATAGACTATAGAATAGTAATTTATGATGCGGTGTAAAATTTTATGATGATATGTTTTGGTGGGGGGGACAGGTAGCATCACTCGTTCGCGAGCACCCTGCTACGCTGTGAATCCTCCTCACAATGCTTTGATTTTATGTATATTGTATATCACTTTGTGGATGTAGGCTTTGCAGGAATAAGACTCGATTCCACCTATTTCGGTAGGTCTGGGCGAGCATTCAACCAACCCAACGGCAGGAAGTTGAATTATTTGAGGTGACATGAAAAGTAACTCCGTACCAAGTTGACAACAGTTTTGTATCTTTATGGTTTGTGCATAGTAGTCTCATTCGTTTGAGTGGTTACGTTGGTCCTTGTATGATTATATGATTTATCTAAAGTAGTGAATGGTTTTATGTGGTAATTTAAATAATTAAGTAATTGGTAAAATAAAAAAAACATATAATCATAATTAAATGTGGCAATGAATAAATATTAGAAATAATAGAAATATTGCATTTATTTGGAATCTCTCAATGGTTGTTTTTAAATAAGTAAATATTTAATGAAAGATTGTGGAAATAAGGCATATTTATACATTTGTTTAAATAAAAAGTTTATGTTATGAATTATAAATTATTTAGTTTTAATTAAATGCATTTGTTATTTGGGAAAAACATCAAAATGAAATTAGGGTAAAATATTATTTGATTTTTTGAATTATGACCTCTGGTATTCACGGGAAGAGGAATTGAAAGGACTTTTGGGCATGAAATTTATTGTGAGTTTCTCTTGTTTGAGGGAATTTGGTTCGAATGCTGGGAAAATTCTTTTGGCAATCAGTTTCTTGAGTCTTTAGTATTTTCTGTTTTGGAGAAATTGGGAAGAGGAAGGAAGTTTTCTGGATCTATTGCTGGGAGATTTGCAGCAAAGGAATAGTGTAGCAAGAGGGGGCAAGGCTTCTACAGTTTGTTGCAAGCGTAGGACGCCAGGTTCTACTCTTGATATCGTTATTCTCTGTTAAATATGAATTGTTTTCTGTGTGTGTGCAATTTATTTTAGGGATGAAAAATTAAATGACTGTAGAAAGAAAATCTGCTGGGGGTATGGTTAATTCAAAAATGGTTAAATTAGAAAATGTAGAATTGTTATTTATTCAATGAAATTCTTCGGGGTTTCTGAATCAAAAGGGGTTTTTGTGTAATCTGGGAACAAACAATAGTTGCTGTCTCAAATTGTTTCAAAATATATATATATATTAAAATATATGGGTAGGGACAATTTTTATTTCCAGTAAATTTCTGGGCATGATATTCTGGCCTGTGTCTGTATTTTATTAAAAACAGTTCTTCTATTTTTTTTTAATTTGGCACAGCCAATATGCAGTAATATATTTTCCCTGTTTCCTTAAAAAAAATATATATATTCTTATCTCTGTGTGTGTGTATATATATATATATTCGAAATTATTAAATTGTTGAGGAAAAGAAAATAGAATAAAAAAATTTAATCCGCCAAAAATTTTAATTAACATTCAAATTTTTGTTTAAATTTTATATGCATTGATGGTGGCTGTGTGTGGGGGTCAGCTTTGGCCGTACCCACCACCACCCCGCCACCGGTCCGTGGGACAGCCTGCGGACTGTCCACGGCAGTCCGTAGGACTGCCGTGAGCAGTCCGTAGACTGCCACGGCCGGCGGCGAATTAATTCGGGCGGTATGCGTTGGGAATAAAATTCCCATATAAATTTTATTGTTAAGTTTTTAATTCTCCGCGAATTTTTATATGGTGATTTCTTTTATTTCGGATGTTTATATTTATAAAGATATATCAATATATATATATATATATATATATATATATATATTGGTATATATTTATATGTATATATTTATTAGTCAATTTATTATTCTGTGTTTCTGTTTAAAAAAAAATAATAATAAAATGTACATTTATATTAAATTTCGTTTTGATGAATATATTCTGTTATATAAAGCTGATAGATAAACAAAGGAATGGATGCAAATATTCTGTTCTATTTCGTTCTGAATTAAATAATATTTTTCTGTTAATGCAATAGTTATTAGAAGAAAATATATATATACTGGTTAATCTGTTTAATAGACATTTTGTTCTGATTTATATTTTATTTCCTGTAACTCAGTTATTATTTAGAAAATAAATCTGTATAGTTAGATTCTGTTTCTTGTTTTGTTTTAGAAATTATAATAAAGCAAAAATTGTTTCCATGAAAATAGTAGCGAAATAGAAATAAATCTGTTTTATAGGATTCTCAACTTTGAAAGGGAATTGCTGATTTAACAGCATTATTTATTTATTTTGTTTGTAATACGATTGTATTTTAGGAAAGAAAATGATTTTGTAATCTGTCTTAGAATTAAATAGGTTATCATTTTTAATTATTTAATTTCAAAATTTAATCTTGTTGGTTTATTGGGTTTTGGGACATTGTTATTTCCTTGATGTGGGAACCCTTTTTATGTAACTCTTTAGTCTTCCAGAGGAAGTTGGGTTTGTTGAATTTATATCTTTTTATTTTGAAATTCTGTTGAGTTATATTTTATTAATGGGGTGTACCGAATTATGAGATGTTATTGTGGTACTTTCACTTGCGAGATGGTTTGTGCCTCGCGTATTACTTTGTTGTCATACTTTGATGATTATTGTTTGGCATGGTACAACCCCCTTGTTTTGATGGGTCTCTAGGGAGAGTGGCTCCTCGTGGGGGCCGACGCCTCGTTTAAGGGGAAGAGCTCAGGATAACCCACGAGTGAGTTAGTAAATAAGTGAAAACCTAATAATTAACTTAGGAGGGTTGGGTTGGGTAGTAATATCATTGCAAGATTTTAAAAATGGATGCCTCGTCTTCATTAGTGCTTCTGCAGACTAATGGAAGGCTGAGAAGGCCGTGGTTGGCAAGGTCGTGGCCTCGTCCTCACGAGAGGTCTACGGCTCCGCATGAGTCACCCTATGGACCGGCACCTCCAGTTGGGAGGAAGAGCATAGGACAGCCATAGATGGGACCGGCACCTCCAGTTGGGAGGAAGAGCACAGGACAGCCCATGTAGGACTATGCGATGACACTCTCCCCTAGTTGCCCATGTGTTGTTTTATTGTGTTCCTCTGGAAGTGGGGTATGGGAATTGATTTAGATTGTTGTTTGAATTGATTTAAATTGATTTATAAGTATTACATTTTTAGCATGTATTGTATGATCTCATTTATATTGGTTTTATCACCTTGCATCTTTAGGACATTGTGATTTGATGTTATTGGTTGCTCTTTTTAATTGGTGTATTGTGTGATGGATCTATGTTGGTACTTTTTATTTGGTTGTACCCTTTTGTTGTCATTCTTGGTCGGAGTTACTTCTCTGTCACCTCTTAGCATGGGGGTGGTCGGGTGGAATGTGCTCTGCACACCGTTGGGTTCCCCATCAGCATTCGTGGCTTCAATCTTATCTAGTTGAAGATTTATTACAGTTGATCTCATTGTATTTTGATAATTTGTATATTGTATTCATCCCACATGTTTGGGATTCAGGATGTAACTTTATGGATGATGCAACATTGAAAGATGATGTAATGTAATTATTTACTTTGTAATTTTAATTGGCTATGAAATGTATTATGGGTTATCTTGGGATAAAATTTATGTATGTACTCATCTTATGATGTCATTATGGTTCCTTTTGATATCTTTTGGAATGAAGTTTAATATTGTCTTTTTGCAACGTAATTCTCGTGGGGGCCCCAAAGGACATAGTTGATTTTGTTGTTATATATGATCATTTAATATTGATGTGATGATTATTTATCTTCCTCTTAAAAAAAAAAATATTGTGCGCTCTTTTGATGTTTGTTCTTTGGGGCTTGCCCGGCGGGCGTTACAACTTGGTATCAGAGCCAAGGTTGCACACGCTGGGGTCTTTGGGTAGTTATGTCCGCTAGGTAACCTTTGCGTGTTAGCTCTTGAGCTCATGTGTACCTTTGTCTTGTTGTGCAGAAGCATGCCTAGAGGCAGAGGAAGAGGTAGAGGTAGAGGCCGAGGAAGAGGCCGAGGTGGTGGCCGTGGGGCCAACCAACCAAATCCTTCACCACCAAGTTCTCACGGTCCTGAGTCTGAGGAGCAACAGAATTCTCAGAACAATCCGTCGGATGGTGGACCGATTCCAGAACAGCCGGGGTTGGATGGGCAGTTGCAGCATCTGCTGGGTGAGCTTCTTGATAGATTGGGTCCTAGACCTAATGGGGATCAGCCGGTTGTGAGGGAAAGAGAAAGGTCTCCAAGGCCCAGGGGAGCTTCAGTTGATCAGGATGCTTTATTAGCTGGTCATATGAGGGACTTAATGAGAGCTCATCCACCTACCTTCGATGGCTCTGGAGGAGGTTTGGAAGCCGAGACCTGGTTAATTGATTTGGGCCGATGCTTCGCAATGCACCCCTACGGTAGTAATACCAAGGCTCGATGTGCTGTTATGCATTTGTGGGGTTTCGCGTCCACTTGGTGGCAACTTGAGGAATAGAAGTTGCATATGGATATCAGTATGGTCACTTGGGAACTTTTCTTGGAAAGGTTCAGGGCTCGCTTTCTCTCAGATCATTGGAGGCAGCGTAGGGCAGATGAATTCCACGATCTTAAGCAAATGGCAATGTCAGTAGAACAGTATGAACGCCGCTTCTATGAACTAAAGCAGTATGCAGGGATTAGCCATGATGAAGGGATGTTGGTTCAGCATTTTGTTCGAGGTTTGAACGCACGCATCAGTGGTGGTGTAAGGGTCTTCGAACCTAAGACCATGGAAGTAGCTGTCGAGAAGGCTCGTTTGGTAGAGGAAAACTTGGCCATGGCTTTGGGTGGTCATGTAGGAGTACAGATTGGTAATGTACCCGCTCCTAGAGCCGTTTCGCAAGGGGGTCAGACTCAGTCAGCAGGACCTTCTAAGAGTCGTTTTGGGCCTTCAAAAGGGGGTCAGTAGCAGTAGTCTCAACCAAAGCACAAGAATGTTACTTCCCAGCAAGGTGGTCAATCTCAGTTTCACAAGGATCGGAACCGGAACCGTACTAGTTCAGGACAGCCTGCGTTGAGTTTTCAGTCCGCACCTAGTTGTGGGAGTTTTCAGCAATCGAATGCTCCGGCCGGAGGAAGAGGTTTTGGTCGAGGTTCTGGATGTTTCTCGTGTGGGCAGCATGGGCATATTGCTAGGATGTGTCCTCAAAAGAGTGCTTCAGAGTTTAGTCAGAGACTAGCATTGTCTGAGCCGACAGTAGGAGATGCAGGGAGATCTCACCGAGTCTTCGCAACAGTGGATAATCGGCAGGCGGATCATCAGAGCACCGTCATCGAAACTACAGGTTCAATACATAAGTTTAAAATTTTAGTTCTATTTGATTATGGTGCATCTGATTCTTTTATCTCTCCTTTAGTTGTTGATCGATGTAAACTGGGGGCAATAAAGCAAAGCGAAAAGTGGCAGGTTGAGTTAGCTTCAGGATCTAAGGTTGTGGTTGAGAAGCTTGTGCAAGGTTGTAGGTTAGAATTGGGGGCCATGTCAACTAAGGTGGATCTCAGAATCCTTCCACTTGGCTCCTATGATGTAGTTTTGGGCATGGATTGGCTAAGCTCGCATCGTGCTTTGATTGATTGCCGCCGTAAAGCAGTGCGGTGTGTGGATGATTTTGGTAAAGAGGTAGACATTGTGGGAGTTCAGAGGCCTGTCTCTCTGAGAATGATCTCAGCAATGCAGTTAAAAAGGTGTTTTCGGCAGGGTTGTCAGCTCTTTGCTATATCGGTTAATGACCTTGAGTCAGAGGATAGTCGGGAGTTGTCCTTGAATGATTACCCTCTCCTTGCAGAATTTTTGGATGTCTTCCCTAGTGAGATACCAGGTATGCCTCCTAAGCGAGAGGTGGATTTCAGGATTGATTTGGTGCCTGGAGCTGAGCCTATTTCTCGGGCTCCTTACAGGATGACCACTCAGGAGCTCCAAGAGCTTCGTCTGTAGTTAGAAGAATTATTAGCTAAGGGGTTTATCCGCCCTAGTGTCTCTCCGTGGGGAGCACCAGTGATCTTCATCAAAAAGAAGGATGGGTCTCTCCGCCTTTGTATCGATTACCGGCAATTGAACAAGGTAACAGTAAAGAATCGTTATCCCCTTCCCAGGATTGATGATCTCTTTGATCAGATAAAAGGGGCAAAGGTATTTTCCAAGATCGACCTTAAATCGGGGTACCATCAGTTGCGGATAGCAGAGGCCGATATTCATAAAATGACTTTTCGTACACGGTATGGTCATTATGAGTTCACAGTGATGCCTTTCGGGTTGACAAATGCACCTTCAGTCTTTATGAGTCTAATGAATGGGGTATTCCAAACTTTCTTGGATAGGTTCATCCTCGTGTTTCTTGATGATATTTTGATTTATTCTAAGTCTATGGAGGAGCATGAGGTGCACCTAAAGCAGGTTTTGCAGTGCTTAAGGGACAATCAGTTGTATGCCAATTTGGCAAAGTGTGACTTTTATAAGACTGAAGTTCAGTACTTGGGCCATGTGATCTCTGAAGAGGGAATTTCTGTTGATCCTGCTAAAATCCAGGCTATCATGGATTGGCCCGTGCCCACTAATGTCTCAGAAATTCGCAGTTTCATGGGACTAGCTGGGTATTATCGGCGGTACGTTCAGGGCTTCTCAAGAATTGCGCATCCCATCACTTCACTTCAGCGGAAGGGAAAGAAATTTCTTTGGTCAGAGCAGTGTCAGTTGGCGTTCCAAACCCTTAAGGAGAAACTGACTAGTGCTCCAATTTTGGTAGTGCCGGATCCTTCAGGTGATTTTGTGGTTTGTACTGATGCTTCATTGGAGGGTCTCGGAGCTGTGTTGATGCAGGATGGGAGAGTGATTGCCTATGAATCTCGGAAGTTAAAAGATCATGAACTCAATTATCCCACACATGACCTTGAATTGGCCGCAGTGGTTCATGCTCTTGTGAGATGGAGGCACTTTTTGTTAGGGCATCGGTTTGAGTTGCATACAGATCATCAAAGTTTGCAGTACATCTTCACTCAGCCGAATTTGAATGCAAGGCAGAGGAGGTGGATGGAATTTTTGTGTGAGTACGATTTTGAGGTTAAGTATATTCAGGGTAAGGAAAATGTGGTGGCTGACGCTCTAAGTCGGCGAAGGCATGAGGTTTCTGCAATATCTCTTGAGGTAGATTTGAAGAGTCAGATTCTTGCAGCCCTTCCTTCAGATAGTTGGTTTTCAGAGGTGAAAGCGGAAGTGGAATCAGGTAGAGCTTTGGAGGGGAAATTTGCTGGTTATTCGCTAGATTCGGATGGTGCTTTGCGTTTCTTTGGGCGGTTGTATGTACCTTCTTCAGAGGGTCTTCGTACACTGATCTTGACAGAAGGTCATCGGGCACCTTACGCAGCTCATCCAGGAGTTAAGAAAATGTATGCGGATCTTCGTGCGCTCTATTTTTGGTCAGGAATGAAGTGGGATATCGCCGATTTTGTGGCTCGATGTCTTGAATGTCAGAGAGTGAAGGCTGAACATCTTCATCCAGCAGGGTTGCTACAGCCTCACCTCATTCCGGAATGGAAATGGGATGTTATTTCTATGGATTTCATAGTTGGGTTGCCTATGTCAGCGAGGCGGCATGATGCTATTATGGTCACAGTGGACAAATTGACTAAGGTGGCTCATTTCTCTCCTGTTCGATCGTCATATACGGCATCTTATGTTGCTAAATGATATAGTTAGATTACATGGGATACTGCGGAGGATCATTTCCGACAGAGATCCGGTATTCACATCTGCATTATGGACATCTTTGCAGTAGTCTCTGGGAACGAAATTGAACTTCAATTCTGCTTATCATCCTGAGACTGATGGTCAAATTGAGAGGGTCAACCAGGTGCTTGAGGATATGCTTCGTATGTATGTTATGGATCAGCAATCACGTTGGGAGGACTATCTGTATTTGGTTGAGTTTGCATATAACAATGGGTACCATAGCTCTATTGGTATGGCTCCTTTTAAGGCTTTGTATGGTCATCCTTGTCATACTCCTCTGAGTTGGGATAGATTGGAGGATAGGGTGCTTCTTGGACCCGAGATGCTTAAAGATATGGAGCAGCAGGTGTCTCGCATTCGGGAGCATCTCGTAGCTACTCAGGATAGACAGAAAAAGTATGCTGATGCTCATAGAATTGATCGGCAGTTTACAGTTGGTGATCGGGTTTTCCTTCGAGTGCGTCCGCAGAAGAGCCCAATTCGTTACGGAAAGGGTTCGAAGCTTGCACCTCGTTTTGTTGGACCCTTTGAGGTGTTGGAGCGAATTGGACCTGTTGCTTACCGTTTAGCTTTGCCACCTAGTTTGTCGCGGATCCACGATGTATTTCATGTTTCTGTTCTTAGACAATATTTTCCTGATGCTACTTATGTTTTGGATTGGAATGCTCTTCAGGTCGAGGACGGGCAGCTGGCACTCGAGCCCGTGGCCGTGCTTCAGCGTCGGTGACTTACCCTCAGAGGCAGAGAGATTAATCAGGTGCGGGTTCAGTGGGACCCGAATGATGAGGCTTCAGCTACATGGGAGGATGCCTCTCGTATCAGGGATTCTTATCCTTATCTTTTCACTAGCTTCCAGGAGTAAGCCGAATTTTAGGGGGGGAGGATGTAATACCCCTCATGCTACTATTTGATTTTTGACATTCACTGTGATTTCTGTTTGGTACATTGTGATTTGTGATCGATACTGTTGGTATTATGTGTGGTAGCTTAGATCATTACTATATTCTTATGATGCCATGGATATTGCGATGACATTCTATTATGATCATTTGATGGGTTATTTGGAATGCAATAGACTATAGAATAGTAATTTATGATGCGGTGTAAAATTTTATGATGATATGTTTTGGTGGGGGGGACAGGTAGCATCACTCGTTCGCGAGCGCCCTGCTACGCTGTGAATCCTCCTCACAATGCTTTGATTTTATGTATATTGTATATCACTTTGTGGATGCAGGCTTTGCAGGAATAAGACTCGATTCCACCTATTTCGGTAGGTCTGGGTGAGCATTGAACCAACCCAACGGCAGGAAGTTGAATTATTTGAGGTGACATGAAAAGTAACTCCGTACCAAGTTGACAACAGTTTTGTATCTTTATGGTTTGTGCATAGTAGTCTCATTCGTTTGAGTGGTTACGTTGGTCCTTGTATGATTATATGATTTATCTAAAGTAGTGAATGGTTTTATGTGGTAATTTAAATAATTAAGTAATTGGTAAAATAAAATAAAAACATATAATCATAATTAAATGTGGCAATGAATAAATATTAGAAATAATAGAAATATTGCATTTATTTGGAATCTCTCAATGGTTGTTTTTAAATAAGTAAATATTTAATGAAAGATTGTGGAAATAAGGCGTATTTATACATTTGTTTAAATAAAAAGTTTATGTTATGAATTATAAATTATTTAGTTTTAATTAAATGCATTTGTTATTTGGGAAAAACATCAAAATGAAATTAGGGTAAAATATTATTTGATTTTTGAATTATGACCTCTGGTATTCACGGGAAGAGGAATTGAAAGGACTTTTGGGCATGAAATTTATTGTGAGTTTCTCTTGTTTGAGGGAATTTGGTTCGAATGCTGGGAAAATTCTTTTGGCAATCAGTTTCTTGAGTCTTTAGTATTTTCTGTTTTGGAGAAATTGGGAAGAGGAAGGAAGTTTTCTGGATCTGTTGCTGGGAGATTTGCAGCAAAGGAATAGTGCAGCAAGAGGGGGCAAGGCTTCTACAGTTTGCTGCAAGCGTAGGACGCCAGGTTCTACTCTTGATATCGTTATTCTCTGTTAAATATGAATTGTTTTCTGTGTGTGTGCAATTTATTTTAGGGATGAAAAATTAAATGACTGTAGAAAGAAAATCTGCTGGGGGTATGGTTAATTCAAAAATGGTTAAATTAGAAAATGTAGAATTGTTATTTATTCAATAAAATTCTTTGGGGTTTCTGAATCAAAAAGGGTTTTTGTGTAATCTGGGAACAAACAATAGTTGTTGTCTCAAATTGTTTCAAAATATATATATATATTAAAATATATGGGTAGGGACAATTTTTATTTCCAGTAAATTTCTGGGTATGATATTCTGGCCTGTGTCTATATTTTATTAAAAACAGTTCTTTTTTTTTTTCAATTTGGCACAGCCAATATGCAGTAATATATTTTCCCTATTTCCTTTAAAAAATATATATATATATATTCTTATCTGTGTGTGTATATATATATATATATATTCGAAATTATGAAATTGTTGAGGAAAAGAAAATAGAATAAAAAAATTTAATCCGCCGAAAATTTTAATTAACATTCAAATTTTTGTTTAAATTTTATATGCATTGATGGTGGCTGTGTGTGGGGGTCGGCCTTGGCCGTACCCACCACCACCCCGCCACCGGTCAGTGGGACAGCCTGCGGACTCTCCACGGCAGTCCGTAGGACTGCCGTGAGCAGTCCGTAGACTGCCACGGCCGGCGGCGAGTTAATTCGGGCGGTATGCATTGGGAATAAAATTCCCATATAAATTTTATTGTTAAGTTTTTAATTCTCCGTGAATTTTTATATGGTGATTTCTTTTATTGCGGATGTTTATATTTATAAAGATATATCAACATATATATATATATATATATATATATTGGTATATATTTATATGTATATATTTATTAGTCAATTTATTATTCTGTGTTTCTGTTTAAAAATAAAATGTACATTTATATTAAATTTCGTTTTGATGAATATATTCTGTTATATAAAGTTGATAGATAAACAAAGGAATGGATGCAAATATTCTATTCTGTTTCATTCTGATTTAAATAATATTTTTCTGTTAATACAATAGTTATTAGAAGAAAATATATATATACTGGTTAATCTGTTTAATAGACATTTTGTTCTAATTTATATTTTATTTCCTGTAACTCAGTTATTATTTAGAAAATAAATCTGTGTAGTTAGATTCTGTTTCTTGTTTTGTTTTAGAAAATATAATAAAGCAAAAATTGTTTCCATGAAAATAGTAGCGAAATAGAAATAAATCTGTTTTATAGGATTCTCAACTTTGAAAGGGAATTGCTGATTTAACAGCATTATTTATTTATTTTGTTTGTAATACGATTGTATTTTAGGAAAGAAAATGATTTTGTAATCTGTCTTAGAATTAAATAGGTTATCATTTTTAAGTATTTAATTTCGAAATTTAATCTTGTTGGTTTATTGGGTTTTGGGACATTGTTATTTCCTTGATGTGGGAACCCTTTTTATGTAACTCTTTAGTCTTCCAGAGGAAGTTGGGTTTGTTGAATTTATATCTTTTTATTTTGAAATTCTGTTGAGTTATATTTTATTAATGGGGTGTACCGAATTATGAGATTTTATTGTGGTAATTTCACTTGCGAGATGGTTTGTGCCTCGCGTATTACTTTGTTGTCATACTTTGATGATTATTGTTTGGCATGGTACAACCCTCTTGTTTTAATGGGTCTCTAGGGAGAGTGGCTCCTCGTGGGGGCCGGCGCCCCGTTTAAGGGAAGAGCTCAGGATAACCCACGAGTGAGTTAGTAAATAAGTGAAAACCTAATAATTAACTTAGGAGGGTTGGGTTGGGTAGTAATATCATTGCAAGATTTTAAAAATGGATGCCTCGTCTTCATTAGTGCTTCTGCAGACTAATGGAAGGCTGAGAAGGCCGTGGTTGGCAAGGTCATGGCCTCGTCCTCACGAGAGGTCTACGGCTCCGCATGAGTCACCCTATGGACCGGCGCCTCCAGTTGGGAGGAAGAGCACAGGACAGCCATAGATGGGACCGGCGCCTCCAGTTGGGAGGAAGAGCACAGGACAGCCCATGTAGGACTATGCGATGACACTCTCCCCTAGTTGCCCATGTGTTGTTTTATTGTGTTCCTCTGGAAGTGGGGTATGGGAATTGATTTATATTGTTGTTTGAATTGAGTTAAATTGGTTTATATTGTTGTTTGAATTTGAATTAAATTGATTTATAAGTATTACTTCTTTATCATGTATTGGATGATCTCATTTATATTATGGTTATCATCTTGCATCCTTAGGACATTGTGATTTGATGTTATTGGTTGCTCTTTGAATTGGTGTATTGTGTGATGGATTTATGTTGGTACTTTTTATTTGGTTGTACCCTTGTATTGTCACTCTTGGTCGGAGTTACTTCTCTGTCACCTCTTAGCACAGGGGGTGGTCGGGTGGAACGTGCTCCGCACACCGTTGGGTTCCCCATCAGCGTTCGTGGCTTCAATATTATCCAGTTGAAGATTTATTACAGTTGATCTCATTGTATCTTTGATAACTTGTATATTGTATTTATCCCACATGTTTGGGATTCTGGATGTAACTTTATGGATGATGTAACATTGAAAGATGATGTAATGTAATTATTTACTTTGTAATTTTAATTGGCTATGAAATGTATTATGGGTTATCTTGTGATAAAATTTATGTATGTACTCATCTTATGATGTCATTATGGTTCCTTTTGATATCTTTTGGAATGAAGTTTAATATTGTATTTTTGCAACGTAATTCTCGTGGGGGCCCCAAAGGACATAGTTGATGTTGTTATATATGATCATTTAATATTGCTGTGATGATTATTTATCTTTCTCTTTTAAAAAAAAAAATTATTTGCGCTCTTTTGATGTTTGTTCTTTGGGGCTTCCCCGGCGGGCATTACACACACATATCATTTTAGTACTTTTCAAAGCATGTTTTACTATGCATGGTGTTGGGACCTCCAAAATTTGGCTAAATTTTTGAGGGCCCATGCAAAATTTTCTCTAATGCAATCAAAAGTACCCTGCAGAATAAGTCTAAGTAGCTCACTTTGGGAGCTTATAATTTGACACCCATGAATTGTCATGAAAAATGACTTTAGGGAAGTGTTGAGAACCTATTAGAGATGGTGTGTGACCATTTGCAGCTTCCTCAGATCAGTTTTGGTGATTTTTTGAAGTCTTTGTTTCAAGGTCCAGAAGTTGGTTTAATGTCTACACATGTACCTTCCTGAGTAGGCCATCTTTGTGATGTTGTATCTTTGTGTCTACTGATTGTTAAGGCCAACTGATATTTTTCCATAATTTTTTGCATCATTATGAAGCCGCATGTTAGTTGAAATAGCCCCATGAATCCATTTACTAAGTTTTCTAGCTTGAATCCATTTGCAAAAAGTTTATATTTGCAAACTAGACAATGTCAAATCTGCAAAAAGTAGCCTCACATGTGAGTTGATATTTTGCAACTGGATGATTGTCATGAAAAATGGATTGTTTCTCTCCATTCTCCCTACATTCATGTACTCCCATGTCCGATTTCAGAGTCCCAAGAATATATTTGCTAGTTTTTTGAGATCAAAAGAAAATGTAATTTGTTTAGTTTTACATTTGCATATCTGACAATGTTCCAAGGTGGTCAACTTTGATCCCTAATATCTTGTGAAGAATAATAATGGAAGAAAATCCATTTTGCACACATACTTAGTGTACCTATATGAGATTATGTTTCCAGTGGCAGCCCCCCATAAGTTGTTTTGATATATTTTCAAAGTGGTCAGACTTGGAGAGCCTTGATTGGTTCTGAACAGGTGTGGTTGCAGAAATGGCTGACTGAACAACTTTGACATCGAATAAATTTCACCTCATGATCTCCTTTTTTCAAAATATCTTCTACATTAAATTACGGGCTCAAATTTCTACACCCCTATTCAATTTCATGCCTCGAAGATAAGTTATGATGGGTTATTTAATTACTTTTTGATCATGACATGGCCAAAATTGGTGTCCCAAAAAGTTTCAAATTTTTAAAATCTAAGGACAAAACTTTTTTTTTGGTATAAAACCTCTACAACTCCATTTTCATCAAGATCGGAGGTCATTTGATACATTATTTTAATGTATTCTAGTGTGGCGGACACGTCTCGAGGGCTAGTTTACAAAGGAGGTACCTAATTCTTGATGGTTGCAAAAAGTTTGAGAAAATGAATTTTCTCAAAGTAATTGATTATAGCTGCATGCAAAAAATCTTGGCTTCACAGGTCATCATTTGTGCGTAGTGAAATTTCTAAAGTTACAAATACTTATGTTTAAAATATTTTTGAATATTTTAAACATTATATAAATATGAAAAATGCATTTAGGGAAACTATAAAATACATTTCAAATGTTCTAAGAGAAAGCAAGTTTAATTCTTGCTTGTGATTGGCTGAAAAGCGGCTTTCACAGCTTTCAAGCTTCATGGGAAAACTCATCGCAAGTCACTGATTTGATGTGTTCTTCACATTTAAATTGGAGATCAGAAATAGTGGATGCCTCTCATCGCCCATCACAAATGATTAGAGGTCTCTTTTCCAAATCAAATCATCAATGAGCAATACCATTTCCTCTTTGTATCATATCACTGATTTATGTCTTCACTTTCTCCTTGCATTTGTGATATGTGATGCTTGTGCAGTGGTATCAACAATGTTTATGTAAGACAATGGTGGATCAAGAAAAGCATCTATGGCAATATTTGAGGAAAATTTTAAAAGTATGCACAGATGAATCAAGGGAAATTGCACAAGTAAAATGAGAGGCTTTCTATAGTTGAAGAATGTAATCAATTTTTTTGCTTTATAGCAAGATTTTGGGGATTTTATTTGGCTCAAAATTGCTACTTCGTGGTTCAAAATCATTCACTGATCATTACCAATACCAAGGCAGTGATTTTAATCATGTTTGTGATGAATTTCTAGTGTTTGTGGCCATCAAGATGTCCCTACATCAAGAAAAACGACTAGAAAATGGAGTCCTTTGTTTCCTATTGCTCATCACCAATTGCATTCCAGTTTTCTATTTCCAATCAGTGATGGAGCGATGTTGATTGCCCACCGCTATTAGATGCATCATTTCTCACATGATCCATGATGGTGCACTCTCTAATTCCACCCATTGCTAAATTCTTATTCTTTTTTTCTCCTCAGATTCACAATGTGTGATGGTGGTTGCAAAGCTTTTGAAACTTAATGGGCCAGTGGGAAATACAAAAGGAGGTTTTTTTAGAAAAAATTTAACTGATTGTTTACAACAGTGAGAAAGGAGATAATGTAAGAGTATTAAAATGCAGAGGTGAAATGCACAATAAGTATAAGGTGCATAGGTGAACTATTTTTCTTATTTCCTGATTTAAAAATATTAAAAGCTTTTGTATTTTTAAATTTAAAACTTTGAGTAACTAGAGAGTAAATTGAAGGTGAATACAGGGGCAAAGAATTTTTATTTTCAGCCTAAATAAAATAATGTTTTAACTATTGGGAAGTGAAAGGCTTGGGTAAATATTTTTTATTACCCAATAGAGTGATTTTAAAAACCCTCAATATAAAGGTAGAATTTTGAAATAATGGGAGGTAAACCACAATTGTATAAAGGGATTTTCATTACTAGCTGAGAAGAAGGGTAAGTGAATAGGTGAAAATGAAGATTTTTACAACAAATATTTTTTCACAGCAAACAAAATATTCTATACAACAGGGCATTTTTTCAACATGGGTAAAGAGAAAACAAAGAGAATGATGAATTTTCACAGATAGTAATATTTTTCTATTGCAGGGTAGTGGAGTAGGGAGCAAGAAAATGAAGAGCAGGTTGAAGATTCTTTCGCAAGGAAAGGAAGTTGAAGATCAACGAACCTAAATGTGCCAAGTGTCCCTTTCAGATGAACATTTAGGGTTTTTGTTTTTCTTTAAGTGTTGTTCTTCTACCTCATTTTTGAAGGGAGGTTGTTTTTGTAATTAGTCACACAAGGGATTGTAATGAGAATACAGAGCATTTTAGAGTGAAGTATTAGGGTCTAAGTTTGTCAATATTTATGTAAGTTTGATTATAATACTGGAAAAATAATGCTAAATGTTTCAAGTTTGATACTATTTACTCTCTTGTGTACTAGTTCTATAGATTATGAATAATACAATCAAGGTTATCTTATTTGTCTCTATCAATTTCAGATGGATGTGTGGATCTACTCTTGTTTATTAATTTAAAGAATTAATGTAGGTGCTTGAATATGTTTGTAAATTTGTATTGAATTGAGTGCTAGGATGCTAGTAAGAAGTAAAGGTTAAGACAACGCTAAAATGTTGGAGTACAACATTTTAGAGCTTCATATATTGTCAGGTGTGAAAATTGTCATCATATTATGTATTTGTTTGAGTTCACTCCTTTCCCAGGATGAGGCATTGATCTAAGTGTGCTAGTCATGTTACAGTTGGTGGTTAATGCAGTAGCTAATCATATTTTAAATCAAATTTACTTATCAGTCTTGTTGTGGGTGTGTGTGGAATTCAAAGATTCATATCTCTCATGTTTAATGTGTACACTACAATGAAGGTTAGTCACACCTTCAAGGTATTGTGTACATTAAGCATATAAAGGAGATTCATCTTTTCACAATGTGTTTGATACTTTGGCACACAAGTATCTGAAAGCACACTGTTGGGATCACCTTCCCAGGTTTAACAAAGCCTGAAGTGCAAGGGAGAAAAGGGTATTTTATTTAGTCTCCTGTTCATTAGCCATATCAATCCATTGGATCTGAATATGAGAGAGTGGCTACTCTTTAGGACTCATTGCATCTATTGATTTGGGAACCAATAGATTGGTGACTCTATTGGGGAGAACTTTGAATCTCCAATTGTAGACTGTCTTATCACAACATCATATTATTTGTTGATCTACAGTTTTCTATTAGAATGATGCAAGGACCTACATACTAGAAGAAGATTGCTACAACATTTCTGATGTATTCTTGAAGTTTGGTGCTCTACTGGTGGAGAGAAATCATAAATAGATAGATCTTGGAAGAATTTTTTTGGTGCTTGAATATTTTTTCCTCTTTCAAAGATATGGCGACTCTACATAAATTTTTACATCATCAGAAGAGTTGGTTGCAGCGGTTCTTAGGTATTTTTCTATTGTAATATCTATGTATGAAAATTTTCAACAAAAAGATAGTTAACATTGTTCCTTATTTAGTATTTAAAGAGACTAGTAGAAAAGGGAAATAAGAAAGTAAGATATTTTGAAAATATATCTTGAGAAGATATTAGTTATATAGCTAACACAAATTTTATTTTCAAAATGTATTGTTGTCCTAGTTTTCCCTCTACAATTTGTAATATCATGCCTAGAGCACAACCATGTCCTCAAAGCAAGTTGTTCACTAATGAAAGATACAACCCTCTAGATTTTAGTAAAATTTAGGGTTACCCACATTTTTTCCCAAGAAAAATTAATGAATGTTTTCCTAAGTTTAGAGAAGGTTTTGAAGAATCAACATTACAACATGTATGAAGTTTCCTTAATGTAATGGAATATTGTAAAATAGTAGAGAAAGATGTTGTGATGAAGTTTTTTATAAGAACTTTAGAGGATACTATTGAATACTAGTTCTCTATTTTACCAATGTATTCCATAGATTCATGGCATGAGTTCAAAATGCATTTCAATGATTATTTTGAAGAAGAGTCAATAGATAATGAATGCTTGACTGAAGAAAGAAATCTGCATACCCAAGAAGTATTTGAAGAGAAATCTGAAAATAAGGTTGAACCTATGTCATATATGGATACATTGTGTGATATGGAAAGATTGGAGGATGAATCTGATGGAACTTTCAAAATTTTGCAAAATTTTGAGTGCTCATATTAGAACCCTAGATTTTTTTTCTACAATTTAGGTGCATCTAATGCAGGGTATTTTATGTGAGGGTTAGGGCTTTGTTTACTTTTAGTTGCTTTGAATTATATTTTTTTTTTGGATATATAATGTCTATTTTTGGTCACAAATGGAGAAGGAATTTTTATATTTATGTCATCATCTGACTATCACCATACGACTAGTCTTTCTCTTGTATAGGTCTGAATCGCATGTTTTTATAGGGTTAAGGAAAGGATTTTTTTATCATTAAGTCCTTTGTTTCATGTCATGTTGAATTTGTGAGCCTACTATTCTCGTGTCACCATAGAGAATTCCCCTCTTTTAGAACAACTTATGAACAAGTGCCTAAAACTTTCACTTAAGTCTCAATGGCCTTTGTAACTTTATCACTCATAACTGATTTATTTTTGAATTTACCCTTGAATTAGCAATGAGCAATGAACAAAGTCTTCCTTTGATATCACTCATCACTGATGATTTTTGATCCTTCAAATTCGTAATAGTGATGAGTGATGTTCTTAGCCTTATGCTCTTATCACTCATCATGGATATCCATTGAAAATAAAATTTGTAATAATGATGTGTGATGAAACCTATAACTATTGTAAACCATTCATCACTAATTGCTTGCACAATATATGAGGAGAATTAGCAATGAATAGAGGCCTTATCACTCATTGCGGATTTATCTCAAAACATAAGTTGTAAAATAGCGATAAGTGATGGGTTCCTTTAAAAGAATTTTTATTTCGCTAATTTGAGGTGATCTTGTGGGCAATGTCTTTGGTGCCATTTGATTTATGTAGGTGCACATGTCCAAGATCTGGTGTTTCCACAATGTCTCTCATCACCGATGGGATACTAGGCATAATATTTCATTGGTGATGCATGATGAAGGGATAAATGTGATTGGGAGTCAAGCCATAGAATCAAGGGCTAAAGGCCATCATAGGGATGTTTTCATCATTGATAGAGCCAAGTGATGATAAAATAAATCAGTGATAGGTGATAACCATTCAAAAAAGGGGCAACATGGCAGCATCTTGGGGATCTCATGCAAAGAAAAATGGGATCATTGAAAGGACCAAAGGACCATTGATAAATTTTTAAAGAAGGACGATCCAACAGACAAGAAATCGTTGCTTAAGTAACTTCATCGCTAATGAACATCCTAAGTCTGAAGAAAAACTAGCGATGAGTGATGAAGTGTATAAAGAAAGTTTTTTTCTAAATTGGCCTTATGTACTTCCCCAATATTAATAAAGAGAATGGATTAGGTTGGAAATACATGCTAGTTGTTAGGAAACATATGATTAATCCAAGATTAGAGAATAACATGTCAATGTTTGAGATAGTATCACTATTTTCAAGGTGCAAGTCAATATTGGTTGAAAAACGTTGCTCATGGCCACCTTAGATGAAATTTTAATTGCTCTTAGATGAACGGTCCAGATTTAGAGCAAAAATGATAGGCTACCAATTCGCTCACACAAGGAGGTTTGCATCATTAATTATGCATGCTTGAAATCTCTATTTAATGCAGGATGATCAATGATTATTCTCACTATCTTTTTTAGTTCATAGTATGTTAGGAAAAGTGTGAAGGGTTGTTGGTCTATTTGAAGTATAATTTTCTTGTCCTGGTTGAGTTGGTGTGAAATTGAGTTCTCTAGTCTACTTAGGACTTTTATTTCTTGAATTGGTTGTTATCACTGGGATTGGGGTGATTCTCTTGTGGGTGTTGAACCAAAAGGCTTTTGAATTATCATTTTGTTAGCTTTGACAAAATGGGTAAAAATAGTGAGGTAACTCCACCTATTAGGAGGTCTATTCAGCTAGGTATGTCAAAATGCTATGATGTTGTAACTAAATAGAAAACCAGGGTCTCCCCTTAAATTGCAAAGGGTAAAAGGAGGGCTAGAGGCCATAAAAAGAAGACAATTGTGTAGAGTAATTGTTGCTTGAGAAATAGGACCCTTCTAGGAGAAGCAACTGAGCTCAAAGGCAAGGAACTGGCATTGCCAATGAAGAAATCCAAAAATAAGGAGAAAAGCTATTGGACAAGCCTGGGAAAGAAAAGTTCTCTTGCTGTGCTTTATGATACTCCTTTAGATGTTGCAGCTGAGACAAACTTAGATTATGGCTAGTACGTCTCTTCCCTAGTGCCATATGATAGCTTAGATTATGATGTGTTGGTAATACCTCCAATTGCAACAAGGACCGAGAGTGGTTGGGAATTTGCGGATGTCGATGACTCCAAATAGGGTCTTTACATAGTTTTAGTTTTTGATGACACCATGGTCGTTGCATAGGAGGTATTTATTTTCATGTGTCCATGGTTTGTCTTTTCCTTTTTTGTTGTTGATGTGGAGGTCTCTATGATGATGTGGTTGAAATATTTTTCTTCCAAGTGAAAGGATATTGTGACAGTGACTCCTTGTGTTTAACACATGTTTTTTTACCTTTTTTGTCCTCGTCTGTTCTCAAATATTTACTTATGAAACTACCTAGGGAGTTCATCGAGGAGTCAGTTGAAATTAGGTTTTGAAATGAACTTAAATATAAATTTAATTGTAATTCAGTCGGTTACTTATCGCTCCCCTAATTATATAAAGGGGATTTCATGACTGAAAAAGAGAGATTTTAGAGTTTTTTTTTAGTCCAAGTATGGTCACAATAAGTATTATGCTCCAGATGCAAAGTAGAAAGTAGAATAGATATTCTGATAATATATTAGATAGAATTTTAAGACAAAGGTTATATTGTGTATGAATTTTAAATATGGTTATACAATGCAATGTCAAAAATATAAAAGAAGCTTAGTTTTCCAAATGTTGCTTTCTTCTACCTTTTTTGTCAAAGTTACGAATAAAAGTGTTAATGGCAGTTTTGTTCATCTTTTTGTCATTTGCACAAAATGAATGAATTCATTTTATGCTTCAGTTTAATGAACTGATTAAATGCTAAAAGGAGCTCATGATTTTGTAGAAAATGATATTGGATTTGTAGACATGGAAAATATACTAACATACTTGATCTTGATTACTAACACCATTTCATCCTGAATCGTCCTTCAATCTAACCATTTAATCAAATACCCTTATTTGATTAAATTCATCAATTTTTCTCTTTTAATTAAATAAATAATTTTATGTAATTAAGTCTTTCTCCCTTGTTAATTAAATCAACCAATCTTATCTAGTTAACCCTATTTCCCTATTTAATTAAGTAATTCATTTTGTTTGATTAAATCTCTAAAGTCCACCTATTAAATTAAATAATTTAAAACCTTATTTAGTTTAATCTAACTTCATCACCCTTAATTAAATAAACCAAAATCTTTTATTTAATTAATATTTGTATCACATTCTTCTCATATTTGATTTAAATTAACATATAAATCTAAGTCAAATTTGTCACATCATCTAATCCTTCATTAAATTAATTAACCTTTGACTAATTTAATCATAATCCATGTCTCATCCTCTAGCTTTTGCCACTTGCACATGAAAATAGATTTAATTCATTTATTAAATCTCTATTTTCTCTCAACATGGCATAATGGAGGAATATTCTCTCAAATTTGAATTCAAATCCAAGTGGACTTTGTCCTTCCAACAAGGCATTTAATTCACCTAAAAAGTCCTTTTGCCTTGATCCAAGTGGCATTTAAGGCATTTATTTTCCCTCTTACATGTCATTTCACCATTTTCAAATATCACCTAATTGCATTTATGGGCACATTCATCAAAATGTGCACATCCTCCATCTATTCATATTTGTACAAGTGGCACCTTGCCATTGATTGAATGTTAGTCCCACATTGCTCCATTTTGGGAATTTCTCCATCCTATCATTCTATAAATAAGAGATTTATTTTATCATTTGATCATCCAAAATTTAGCAAAGTTATTATACTCAAATCCATAGCAATTCTCATCCATATTTATCCAATCTTAGCTAGGTTATGCAGATTTTCATCTTGGAGAACACTACAATCATCAACAAAGTGGATCACATCTTCATCAAATCATCAAGGCTTGCATAGGAGTTGGGAAAGGGCCAATTTCCACATCAAATTGGCACCAACTCCCCCAATAGATTAAGAGTTTTCTTTGCATTTTGAATAGGATTTAATATTTTTTGGTTTATGCTTGTTTATGTTCTTCATTTCATTCCTTTTCATTTTCAATTCAAATGGATTTCTTGGGGAATCATGATACTAGTTAACTTCCATTTGATCTAATAGGGTGCTTATATCTTGTGTTTATGTTGGTTTGGAATCTTGGTTCACATGATTAAATAAGGAAGTGATGTTTTGAAGACATAGTGAGTTGGGTGTTACAAAGTGACATTCTAATAGTCCATCAATTTCTGAAATTCAATTAATATTGTATTATTGATTACTTACATGTCATAGTTAGTTTCCTCCCTTAGATAAGTTGTTGACTCTTTCATTAGTATGTATTATAGTCAGTTGAGCTAATATTGAATTGGAACTAGGATTTAAGATGAAGAATGATACACAAAATACTTTAAACCACATTGTTTCGATTATAAGTATGTGTTTGCACTCCTTGAAAATAAGTAACACTTTTATCCATGGTTTGCTGATCTTTTGATAATGTGATTTTCATGGAATTATGCATCTATGTAAGGAAATACTCTTGAACAAGTGTGAAATATTATAAGTATATATGGGATTACCCTCTCTGGGTTTCACAAAGACGGAAGAGAAGAAGTAAAGTAGTAATTACTCTACTTAAGTGTTGGCCAATCCTCAACCTAGCTGATAATTGGGTCGTGGTAAGCTCATAGGTTAGGATTGAGATTAAGTTTGGTTCTAAAAAAATAACCAATAGAAATGGAAAATCTCCTAGGGACACTTTTGTATCCTTGATACAAATATGTCAAAGACCATTTTTAAAGATTCAAGACAAAATTAATATCCAGTTCAAGTGTTGAAGAAATTCTAAATCTGCAAATTGATTCGTAGCAGCCCCAAATTCAAAATAATGTGGTGACTCTACTGGAAGAACTTACATAAATATATCCTTTCTTCAAAGGTTCTCCTCTTGTTTAAGAGTTGGTGACTTTGCTCTAAATTTTACAATATGAAGGGCAATTGTTTTGTATCATAACCTAAAAGTGTTTTATTCAAAGTTGTAGAAACTGGAGCTATGAAGGTATATAGTTCTCTGCATATTTTCATTTGTTGAACCTATCATACAGATTGTAATTGATGTTCCACTTAAAGTTTTATTCACAAATTAGCAAGTATGGATGGTTAGAATGAAGTAATATATCTAAGGGATTACTACCCATTTGCAGTTATTCTTAAAATTTGTCATGGTTATGATTGTGCACCATTAGCTAAAATCAAAATTGCATACATCCATGGATTACAAAAGACAAATAACCATGCCATTAGAAACTTGTATGCATATTGTTAAATAGCTTCATAAGTCTGAAAATCCTTAGACAAATGAAACCCCAAAGTACAGGAACCTAAGTGTGAATAAGCCTAGGATTAGGTCGAAATGGAAAATTGTATTCAAAAAAAGAGTTAAAGAGTTGAACAAAAGGCACCTGATGGCTATGCAATCCTAGTTAAGAGATAATCATACTGGGTCTATTATTCAAATTGTTGCACGTATTTTCAATTCATTTGACTCATTTTATGACCAATTAGACTTGTCATGGGTTGATTAGAAAGTTAAAAGTATGTCATCTTGAGTCTATAAGCTTATGCCTATATTTAATGGATATAATCGTGGATCCCTAAATCCAAACTTGCACGAATCAAAACAAACAAATCACATTGTTAGCTTAAAAATGCAAGGTTAGAATAAGAGTCCCCCATAAAATCAATTTGCATTGTTAAAGAACAAGGAAAAGGATGAAATGAATCAACTTAAAAATGCAAACTAAGATAACTATTCCTATTCTAAAATGAAGCAAGCACTTGATCTTATGGGGGGATTGGTGCTATTTTGATGTGGAAAATAGCCCTTTCCCTACTCCTTTTTGATAAGCTAAATGATAAAATGCTTTGAAGATGGAGTGAAGTGGACAAAATCAGTTCTCAATTGAAGAGATTGACTTTGCATAAGATTGGTGGCCCCTTTGATGAAGAATCAACCCTCTACTTATAGATTCTCAAGTTGAAAGAATGCTCATAAGAGAGCCATGTGGGATAAAGATTGGTCCAATGAGATGAGGCCACTTGTCACATTATGATAGGTTGAGGAATGTGAAATTTTTGGCCAATGTACCCAAGAGGGGGAGATTCAAATTTGAAATTGAGAGTTAAATGTTGAGAGGGGGACATGAAAGAGAGAAGTTATTGCAATGTTGGAAGGGACAAGTCAACTTGTCTTCACATTCAAACTTGAAGGAATATTCCATTTTTATGCCAAGTTGAAAGAAAATGATGAATTTATAAATGAATTAAAATGCTTTATTGGTGCAAGTGGGAAAAGCTAGAGGATGTGATGGGTTGTTAGATTAGGTTAATCAGGATTAGATTAGATTAGATTAGATGATGTTTAGGTGATTTTGACTTATTTGATTTATTTAAATCAAAAGGGGTGGAAGGTGATTTTAGATTTAATTAAATAAAGGTTTCATTTATTTAATTAAAAGGATGATGATAAAGTTAATTTATTTAATTTTAAATTAATGAACTTAGGAGATTGAATTTAATGAGTTTAATTTACTTGATGAATGGATGGATGTGAACTTATTTAATGATTGAATGAATATGAATTAATTAAGTTCACGATGCTAATTTTGCATGTCTACATTTTGCCCCTCTTTGAAGCAATGTACTTGCTACATTGGTTCAAAGAATAAACTTGCCACGAATATAATTCAAAAAATTTATGATTTTTTTGGATGCCCTAGTAGAAAGAAGTACACTAGTACATTGCCCCCTCAATAGATCAAGCAAAAAGATTCGATTTGAGGGTTGATATCGCGACAAAGAGGTTCAAGATGGACATATGGATGGTTGTGATGATGATGCAAATGAGATGAATGATGTGATATGCTATGATTATGCAATGGATGTTTTATGAAAATGCTTAGACTAATAGATCTATATTATGATGATAATGCAAATGAAATGCATGTGAAATGATCGATGCTTCCTATTATGTATGATAAGAATGATATATGGGATGTTGACGATTTGTGGATGCAAGATGGATGCATGATGGATGCATTGGTGATGTTATGTTAGTGTAGAGAGAAGAGAGAAGAAATGAGATGATGATGAGAAATGGATGATGATGATTTGCTTATCAAGGATTGGGATTTTAAAAGGGCTACTTACCTTATATTTGATTACACATGTAGATATGATGCATCAAGTTATAAAGAACTAGGATGGCGTTGTACCTAGTGCGATGGAATTTGACTTGACAAACATATAGGAGTATTCTTGTTCACACTTCACATACAAAAACCTTGCTAGGATGTACCTAACAAAGCAAGTATTCACCAAGTTATTTTACAAGAACATCCAACAAGCATAGCAGACAAAAGGATAATGATCATTGCCCCATTCCTATCTCTCTAAATCCTTCATTGGGATATCGTCGAGAGGTCCTTGGAATGAGCGCAATAAGATAAATCAAAAGAAAAGATCAAGTATGCAAACAAGCCAATGTTCTTCATATCTTCAGCCAAAGTGATGTGTTTTGATAGGATAAGAATCCAAGGTGATATCCAAAATGATGCCCATTTTTATAATGATATATCCCAGGACATGCATTGTATAGGATGATGATGGTTTGATAAGTTGATTGATAGGCTATTCATATAAGGTTGATCGAAATGTTTGAAAATGATCAAGAGTTTGATTTTTTTCGTTTAACGGTTTGTTGTTTGCTTTTGATTTTACGATTGAAGCTTTGCTTTTTCCAATTTTTGTGATTGTTTCTATTTGTTTTTCCAAAGGGTGAGGGTGACGATCAGTTTATTATGGATGATTGATTATTGCAGGTGTAAGCGAGATGAGACTAATGGATTTTTTCAAAATTTTGGATGTTTTTGGAGTTCCTGGAATGTTTTAAGACTGTTTTGGTATTTTTGGATTTTTCAAATGTTTTGATTTTTTCAATTTTTTTTGGATTTTGACATGTTTTCAATTTTTTTGTATTTTCTTGGTTTTTTGAATGCTTTTTGAATTTTGATGTTGTTTGAATGTTTCTAGATTTTGATGTCTCAAGGGCTAATCAAAGATTAGCCTTGCCTATGTTTAAGCTTAGAGACAATGTAGTTCAAATTCCAATGGTTTTGACATTTTTTTTATTTCAACTTGTTTTTGGATTTTGATATGTTTTGAATGTTTTTGGATTTTTTGATTTTCTGATGTTTTTGGATTTTTCGCACAATTTTGACAATTTGGATATGGATATGTCTGATGATATCAGTGCTCTGTTTGGGATTTTGTTGAAAACCAAGCTAAGGTTGATTGATCGGATTGATGATGATGATAACATTGTTGAGGATACACAACAATGCAAGTATTTGATTGATCAGAATTGATGATGATAACATTGTTGAGGATGCACAACAATGCAAGGATAGTGTTAAGCAACACAAGGATTGAGATGATGATGAATTGATTGGATTTGATTGATCATGATTGATGAAGCTTGATTTGGAACAAAAGTTTTTTGAATGATTTGATGTGATGTTGATGCGCAAATTAGATGTGACTGATATCAATTTTTTGGATCGATGTTCGATAAAAGATGAAGACTGATAAGGAACATCTTCTTGTCAAAATATGTCATGGGCTAGTGATTTGAATTTTGGATCACAAATGCTTTGACCAACTTGATTTCACATTTTCCAATGTTTAGATCTCCACATAAGTTGGAGGACATAGATCAAGATTTATTCTTGAAGCAAGATATAAATATTTGCCCCTAGTGTCTAGCAATGTATGTAATGCAATGGATGAATGCCTTGATCAGTGTATGGATGTATGGATATGGTAAGAACACAAAAGATGCCAAGGATTATCTTGTGATAAAATAAGGTGTTCAGATAAAGAATGCTCATTGGATAATGCTTCATGGCTCAGATAACGCTGGGTAGGATAAGATCCATGAAAATGACCCATGTCCAAATGTTTACCATAAGAAAGTGTAAAGTGTGCCCCAAAATTTCATCAAGATCAAGATAAATTGGATGATGGATGCAAATGGATGATGATGGATTGGATAAATGGTTCATGGATGAATGGATTTATTATGGATAAGACTGATGGAATGTTGGCTTTATTATGGATGGGATGAGATGCTTTCAACTAAATTGGCGCACGTAGATGCTCGATTCTACACATGACACCTGTTTTCCAGGTTTTCATCATGGTCTTGCCCAAAGTGCTACCGTAGTTGCTTTCACTACAAGATGATTTTTCTCATTACTATTTTCAATCTTTTTTCTGATTTTTTTTTCAATTTTCATATTTTTTTATTTTTATTATTTTTTCAAAATATTTTAAGCTCATGCTGAATCACAAGGTGTTGCTGATGTAGATTCCCCTATCATAATGTGCCATCAGTATCCTTCTTGAAGAATTTTCTTTGCTAAGATACGTGCACTTGAATACACCTTTTGAGATTATTGATTTGCTTCATCGATACCAGAGTTAACTTTTTCTTGGTGCACACATTGCGATAGAGTGCCTTCTAAATCCTTATGATGAAGGGTTATTTCCAACACATGGTCAATGGGAGAATTGGATATTATGCATGGAGGCATGGATGGAGTGTGTTTAGGAATAAGAGAAGGATTGGTTGACAGTTTGGAATCTTTCTCCAAACTTAGGAAGATGAGCAATGATGGGTGGATACGAAAGTGTGCATGGAATTAGGACCAACTGCTTGATATAATCTATACATCACTTGAAAATCCTACTTTTTCTTTTGTGGACATCCTTGATGGATACTTTTCCTTCTTTCAATTTTCCCTATAGTTTCTTTGACTGATGGAGTTTGATAGGGATGATCTTTCTTTGTATTCTTTAGTGTCCATTTGTATCTAATTTTTTCATTATGCTTTCCATCTTCTTTTTCTTTGATAACATTCTTTGTACTTTGATTCAATTCTTTCTTTTGACATTGGTCCCTATTCGTGGATGGGGTGATGCGTGGATGAAGATTCGTGATGTGGATGGTTGTAGTATTGACACTAGTTTCATCATAAGGACTCTTCGTGCTCCCTATGTTGAAATTTTATTGAGACATAGTTGCCCCAAGTATTGTGGAAGTATTACCTTCATGCTTTGATTTTGCCTATTCTGAGAGCTCTTATTTAGAATGCATTCTCTAATAAATGACTACCGCTAATGATGTTATTGGAATTTGCTACTCTACTGACTCTAAAATATTATGTTCTATCTGACATGTTTCCTTGAGTGGATAATCCTAGATATCTTCATACATGATGTCCTCAATCTGAATTTGGGATATATTTGATCTTGGTGTTGACAACTCAGTTTGACTGTAGGAATCGATAACCTACTCTTTTTTGTGTAATAATGTTAGAAGTGAAAGAATCTTGTTTTGAATGAAGATCATCTACATTTCCATCCAATGAAATCATCTCATGGGTAGATGGAGGAGTATGTTCATCTTGCATAGATAGAAGAGTTTCCATTAGATCATTGTAATATCTTGGAGATACAAATTCTTGATCTTGAATGATTTCAGAGTTGCTTTCAACATGCTTTGGATAAAGTTCCTAACATGGGTTAGTTTCAAAGGATGGATTCCTTAGAAAGGGTTTTTGGACATCATCATTAGGCATGGGAATTGGTTCAAATCCTCTTGATCTTTGAGTGGACTTAGATCAAGTGACGAGTTGAGGATTCTTTCAGCATCTATAACCATAAGGTCAAAGGGGGTCAATACATCTTGGAAAGGACCATTGCTAGACTTTTGGTGAAAGACATTGATCATGCTTTGGCATAAATTCTTGAGATATGTCATGTAACTTATCAGGTGATGTAGAGAAATTTTCAACATGATCATTGGTCGATGGATCATACATTATGTCAATGGGATCAAATAATTCTAACACTCCTTGAAATAGATCACTAAAAAGTGGCTCTTGATGTATGGTGAGTTGATCATCAGATGGGGTGGAAACATCTTCAAGGTGCTCATTGATGGAGAGATTTTGATCATTGTTTTCAACAATTGTGGTGGAGGGATTTCCAATTTCTTCAACCATAGGGTCAAATGATGTTGGCATTTCTTGAATTGGATCATTGTTGGGTATTGTTGGTGGATTTTGATCATGATTGAGAAGTGACTCTTGACATATGTTCATTTGATCATTTGATGAAGTAGACATAGCTTCAAGGTGCTCAGTGATGGAT
>VDFB02266586.1:0-43892 GCA_007258455.2 Sequoia sempervirens
ATGCTCGATTCTACACATGACACCTGTTTTCCAGGTTTTCATCATGGTCTTGCCCAAAGTGCTACCGTAGTTGCTTTCACTACAAGATGATTTTTCTCATTACTATTTTCAATCTTTTTTCTGATTTTTTTTTCAATTTTCATATTTTTTTATTTTTATTATTTTTTCAAAATATTTTAAGCTCATGCTGAATCACAAGGTGTTGCTGATGTAGATTCCCCTATCATAATGTGCCATCAGTATCCTTCTTGAAGAATTTTCTTTGCTAAGATACGTGCACTTGAATACACCTTTTGAGATTATTGATTTGCTTCATCGATACCAGAGTTAACTTTTTCTTGGTGCACACATTGCGATAGAGTGCCTTCTAAATCCTTATGATGAAGGGTTATTTCCAACACATGGTCAATGGGAGAATTGGATATTATGCATGGAGGCATGGATGGAGTGTGTTTAGGAATAAGAGAAGGATTGGTTGACAGTTTGGAATCTTTCTCCAAACTTAGGAAGATGAGCAATGATGGGTGGATACGAAAGTGTGCATGGAATTAGGACCAACTGCTTGATATAATCTATACATCACTTGAAAATCCTACTTTTTCTTTTGTGGACATCCTTGATGGATACTTTTCCTTCTTTCAATTTTCCCTATAGTTTCTTTGACTGATGGAGTTTGATAGGGATGATCTTTCTTTGTATTCTTTAGTGTCCATTTGTATCTAATTTTTTCATTATGCTTTCCATCTTCTTTTTCTTTGATAACATTCTTTGTACTTTGATTCAATTCTTTCTTTTGACATTGGTCCCTATTCGTGGATGGGGTGATGCGTGGATGAAGATTCGTGATGTGGATGGTTGTAGTATTGACACTAGTTTCATCATAAGGACTCTTCGTGCTCCCTATGTTGAAATTTTATTGAGACATAGTTGCCCCAAGTATTGTGGAAGTATTACCTTCATGCTTTGATTTTGCCTATTCTGAGAGCTCTTATTTAGAATGCATTCTCTAATAAATGACTACCGCTAATGATGTTATTGGAATTTGCTACTCTACTGACTCTAAAATATTATGTTCTATCTGACATGTTTCCTTGAGTGGATAATCCTAGATATCTTCATACATGATGTCCTCAATCTGAATTTGGGATATATTTGATCTTGGTGTTGACAACTCAGTTTGACTGTAGGAATCGATAACCTACTCTTTTTTGTGTAATAATGTTAGAAGTGAAAGAATCTTGTTTTGAATGAAGATCATCTACATTTCCATCCAATGAAATCATCTCATGGGTAGATGGAGGAGTATGTTCATAGATAGAAGAGTTTCCATTAGATCATTGTAATATCTTGGAGATACAAATTCTTGATCTTGAATGATTTCAGAGTTGCTTTCAACATGCTTTGGATAAAGTTCCTAACATGGGTTAGTTTCAAAGGATGGATTCCTTAGAAAGGGTTTTTGGACATCATCATTAGGCATGGGAATTGGTTCAAATCCTCTTGATCTTTGAGTGGACTTAGATCAAGTGACGAGTTGAGGATTCTTTCAGCATCTATAACCATAAGGTCAAAGGGGGTCAATACATCTTGGAAAGGACCATTGCTAGACTTTTGGTGAAAGACATTGATCATGCTTTGGCATAAATTCTTGAGATATGTCATGTAACTTATCAGGTGATGTAGAGAAATTTTCAACATGATCATTGGTCGATGGATCATACATTATGTCAATGGGATCAAATAATTCTAACACTCCTTGAAATAGATCACTAAAAAGTGGCTCTTGATGTATGGTGAGTTGATCATCAGATGGGGTGGAAACATCTTCAAGGTGCTCATTGATGGAGAGATTTTGATCATTGTTTTCAACAATTGTGGTGGAGGGATTTCCAATTTCTTCAACCATAGGGTCAAATGATGTTGGCATTTCTTGAATTGGATCATTGTTGGGTATTGTTGGTGGATTTTGATCATGATTGAGAAGTGACTCTTGACATATGTTCATTTGATCATTTGATGAAGTAGACATAGCTTCAAGGTGCTCAGTGATGGATTCATCTTGATCCTTGTTCTCAATAGTTGTCATTTTTTGTGTTTGTCTTGCGAGGCTTGGGTAGCTTGAGAAGCTTGTTACACTTGTTGAGCTTGCCTTGCTTGTTGAGTGGCCAGATATTGTTGGATGGCCTTTTGGTATGCCTAGTGAGATTTTAGCACAATGTTATATTTTCTTGCTACGTTTGGTTATGGTGGTATTGGTGGTGGATTCAAAATCATGTTGGGTGTAGTGACAATTCGTTGAGATACATTTGGAGCAATCATGGTAGTGAGGGGTTGAGATGTGATGGGTGTGATAGGGGTGATTGGAGTGATCGAGGTGATAGGTCCTTGGGAGACCATATTTTGATTTGTCAGGATTGATGTTGTCATTCCATTAGATACCATTTGTTGGTTCGATGCCGATGGTATATTCAAAGGATTTGATGTGATGTCTTGATTGGTGTTAGGTGGATTGATTTGGATGGAGTGATTGGTGCTAGGTAAAGGGGGAAGCCCTAAACCAAGGAATGATGTTGATATGGGTAATGGTGGTGGAGATGTCTCTTGGTGTAATGACTCAACTATTTTGGTAAGTGTAGCAATTTGATCTTACCAAATTTGATCTTGATTTCTATCTTGACTCCTTTGATATAGTTGATTTGGTTTTTGTTCAAGTAGATTTGGGATGCATACTTGTGGTTCTCCAATGGGATCATGGAAAATTTGATTTTGGACAATGTTCTGAGTTGGGATGATGTTCAGATTTGGCATGATAGGTTGAAATTGAACTTTGATTTTGCATGGTGTCACCTTGACTTGGATTAATACACAGAGTCATTAACATTTTGTTGGGATTTTGAACAACATTTGTATGATTTGTAAACATATTTATCCCAAAGTTTGCTAGATTCATGTTTGGTAATCTTGTACTTGGTATATTCACTTTTGGCATGTATGGATTTGGTGGGATGATGTTGCTCATTTTTCCCTCCTTCTAGCGCCATAATGTGGATCCCTAAATCCAAACTTGCACGAATCAAAACAAACAAATCATATTGTTAGCTTAAAAATGCAAGGTTAGAATAAGAATCCCCCATAAAACTGATTTGCATTGTTAAAGAACAAGGAAAAAGATGAAATGAATGAGCTTAAAAATGCAAACAAAGATAACTATTCCTATTCTAAAAGGAAGCAAGCACTTGATCTTATGGGGGGATTGGCGCTATTTTGATGTGGAAAATAGCCCTTTCCCAACCCATTTTTGATAAGCTAAATGATAAAATGCTTTGAAGCTGGAGTGACATGGACAAAATAAGTTCTCACTTGAAGAGAGTGACTTTGCATAAGATTGGTGGCCCCTTTGATGAAGAATCAATACTCTACTTATAGATTCTCAAGTTGAAAGAATGCTCATAAGAGAGCCATGTGGGATAAAGATTGGACCAATGAGATGAGGCCACTTGTCACATTATGATAGGTTGAGGAATGTGCAATTTTTGGCCAATGTGCCCAAGAGGGAGAGATTCAAATTTGAAATTGAGATTTAAATGTTGAGAGGGGGACATGAAAGAGAGAAGTTATTGCAATGTTGGAAGGGACAAGTCAACTTTTCTTCATATTCAAATTTGAAGGAACATTCCATTTTTATGCCAAGTTGAAAGAAAATGATGAATTTATAAATGAATTAAAATGCTTTATTGGTGGAAGTTTGAAAAGCTAGAGGATGTGATGGGTAGTTAGATTAGGTTAATTAGGATTAGATTAGGTTAGCTTAGATGATGTTTAGGTGATTTTGACTTATTTGATTTAAATATTTTGATTTATTTAAATCAAAAGGGGTGGAAGGTGATTTTAGATTTAATTAAATAAAGGTTTGGTTTATTTAATTAAAAGGATGATGATAAAGTTAATTTATTTTTAAAATTTTAAATTAATGACCTTAGGAGATTGAATTTAATGAGTTTAATTTACCTGATGAATGGATGAATGTGAACTTATTTAATGATTGAATGAATATGAATTAATTAAGTGCATGATGCTAATTTTTCATGTCTACAATAATATATGTGAAGGAGATGCACGTATCCAAAGTTTCTATAATTTCATGGTGGAACATTTATTTAGAGATTAGGATATGTCAATGATATTTTTTGTCAAATCTCTTGAAGCTAAAGCTATGGATTGGTACTTAAGTTTTCCTAAGAAATATTTTCCTTGTTGGGATAAATTGGTGGATGATTATAGGAAAGAATTTACAAAAGAACCTTCTGATCTAGTCACAAAGTTAAAAAAAATATTAAAAAAAGATGAAGAGTCAAGTATTGCTTTCAATCACAGATTTGTTGTTGATCTTTCACTAATCCCTGAAAATATCATACCTAGTACGTCAGATTCAATTCATTTGTATTTTGAAGCTTTTGAGGAGGGATTTAGTGCATTGTTGAGGGATTTTAGAATATTGGATATGCAAATTGCCTACACATGTTTAGATAATATGGAAAATATGAGGAATGAATATATGCAAGGTCTGCTATCTTCAATTGTGGATAAAAATGTTGATGAAAGTAACAGTTGTATGAGTTCAATAGATTAGATACATGAGGTTTCAAATACAAACCAAAGCATTCTAGAGAAGGAAGAGGTTAAGAGTGTTGCAATGTTAAATACTGATGCTCATAATAGTGAAAATGTTTTTTTTTAATTTTCAAGAAGGTATAAATGGTCGAAGCAATGATGAGACCTAGTCTATGAAATTTCTAGATTTTGATAATGGTAAGGTCTTGGTTTGTCTTGAATTACAACTTGGTAAAGTATGTATTTCTACTGGAGGTCAAGACAAAGAAATGGTTGAAAGAGTGGATTAGGACTATGACCTACTAAATAGTGAACAAATTTCAAATTTGTTAACCATTGAATATCAAAAATATGCACATATGAGTAACCCTCAATTATTGTGTAGTACTCATATCAATTTTGACAATGATAATGATCTTTATTATAAAAGATATGAAAAATGGGTATTTGGTATTCCTTCTAGTTATGAATAGGCTTGTCACCATGGTGATAATTTTGGTAATGACAAACAAACATTTGATTTTAATGATGCATTGTATGATGAGCATGAAAGTAAGTAGGGTGATGAAAATTTAGAAACTTGTGTCAATGGGTTAAGAACAATAGACCACCATGAAGTTTGTACATCTAATAAGTCAAGTTGTGAAAATTATAAAACAAATTTAGATAAGCCTATGTTTTTTGTTTTGGATGGGCCTAGTTATGAAACTTTTTGTATAGATATGGGGGCTGATTCAAAAGAAAAAATAGATTATATTTTTGAACCAGAATTGCTTACTTTTGAACAAGCTATGAATGTTAAAGATGTTAATATGTTGTGTTCAGAAGGTATCAAAGTGAGTAAGAATAAGGATATGGTAGAGATTCTTCATGATTCTCTACACCAGCATGTTGAGGCACAGTTACAATATGTGCCAATGTATGAGTGTGTTTATCTACACACACTTGGAAATAGTTTGCATGATGAGCATGATCTTTTGATTACTCCTTATAACTATTTCATTTTTAACATGTGAACTACTATGAAGATTGAGCCTGATAGTACCAGCTACTTGGCATAATATGAGTTCCAAATTTTTTATTTGAATGAAAATTCCTCAGATTATGGTAATGGGGAAAACATTGAGGAATGTTGTTTTGAACTAGACAATGTTTTGAATGATAAAAATTATGAGTTAATACCACATGCAATACAGTGTTTTCAGGGTATGTCTGATTCTCAAATGCATGGTAGTTACAAATTTGTTGTAAATGATAGCATAATTTGTTGGGAATATTGCAGTGATGTTTTCAGGATGGATTCAGTAAGGTGTGATGAAAATTTTATCTATGACTAAGGTAAGAAAATTCCTACAATTTTGGTGGCCTTGCGCCATCAAGTATGCTTTGACTTGTCAAACTAGAGTAGTGGGAGCAGAGATGATATTTTGACTCTGTTGCTCAATGAATTAGGCACTTGGTTTACTTCTCCAGAGGATCTAAATTATCGCTATGTTCACTAAGGAACAAACATCCCTAGAAAGAGCCACTAATGGCACTTTCAAAATTTTGCAAAATTTTGAGTGCTCATATTAGAACCTTAGATTTTTTTATCTAAAATTTTGTCACATCTAATACAGGGTTTTGTTTACTTTTAGTTGTTGGATGTATAATGTCTGTTGTCGGTCACAAATGGGCAAGGAATTTTTATATTTATGTAATCATGTGACTATCACCCTACGATTGGTCTTTCTCTTGTATAGGTCTCAATCACCCATTTTTATAGGGTTAAGGAAAGGATTTTTTTATCATTACATCCTTTCTTCCATGTGATGCTAAAGTTGTGAGCCTATTATTCTTAGGTTTCCCTACATAAGTTCCCTCTTTGGGAACAACTTATGAGAATGTTACTAAAAATTTCACTTAAGTCTCGATGACCTTTGTAACTTTATCGCTCATCGCTGATTTATTCTTGGGTTTACACCTTGAATTAGTGATGAGTGATGAACGGGGCCTTCCTTTGATATTTCCCATTGGTAATGATTGTTGAACCTTCAAATTCGTAATAGCAATCAGAAATTTTCTTCGCCTTATGCTCTTATCGATCATCACTGATAGCTATTGAAAAGAAGATATGTAATAACAATGCCCAATGAAACCTATAACTGTTGTAAACTATTTATCAATAATTGCTTGCAAAATATATGAGGAGAATTATCAATGAATGGAGGCCTTATTTCTCATCATGGATTTATCTCAAAACTTAAGTTCTAAAGTATCGATAGGCGATGGGTGCCTTTAAAAGGGTTTTTATTTTGCTAATTTGAGGTGATCTTATGGGAAATGTCTTTGGTATTATTTGTTTTATGCAAGTTCCTGTGTCCAAGATCTAGTGTTTCCACACTATCTCTCATCATCGATGGGATCCTAGGAATGAAGTTTACATTGGTGATATAGGATGAAGGGACAAATGTGACCAAGATTCAAGCCATAGAATCAAGGGCTAAAGGCCATCACAGGGATGTTTTCATCGTTGATAGAGCTGAGTGAAGATAAAATAAATCAACAATAGGTGATAACCATTAATGAAAGGGGAAATGTGGCAACATCCCAGGGATCTTCTACAAAGAAAAAAGGGGATTAATGAAAGGACTAGAGGATCATTGATAAATTTTTAAAGTAGGATGATCCAATAGACAGGAAATCCTTGCATAAGTAACTTCATCGCTAATGAGCATCCTAGGTATGAAGAAAAATTAGCAATGAGTGATGAAGCATATAAAAGAAGTTTCTCTCTTAATTGGCCTTATGTATTTCACCAATATTAATAAAGAGCACATATTAGGTTGGCGATACATGCTAGTTTTCAGGACACATATGATTGATATAGGATTAGAGAATAACATGTCAATGTTTGAGATAATATTGTTGTTTTCAAGGAGCAAGTTGATAATTGTTGAAAAATGATTCTCATGGCCACCTTATATAAAATTTTAATTACTCTCAGATGAATGGTCCAGAGTCAAAGCCAAACTGATAGGCTACTAGTTCGCTCACACAAGGAGTTCTGCATCATTAATTCTACATGCTCAAAATCTCTATTTAATGTAGAATGATCGATGATTATTCTCATTATCTTTTTAGTCTGTAGTTTATGTTAGGAAAATTGTGAAGGGTTATTGGTCTATTCACAATATAATTTTCTTGTCCTGCTTGAGTTGGTATGAAATCTAGTTCTCTGGTCTACTTAGGACTTTTATTGCTTGAATTGGTTGTTATCACTAGGATTGGGGTGATTCTCTTGTGGGTGTTGAACCAAAAGGCTTTAAAATTATCATTATGTTAGCTTTGAGGAAACCATGGTCTCCACTGAAATTGCAAATGGAAAAAGGAGGGCTAGAGGCCATAAAAAGAATACAATTGTGTAGAGTGCTTACTGCTTGAGAGAAAGGACCCTTATAGGAGAAGTGACTAAGCTCAAAGGCAAGGAATTGGTGTTGCTAGTGAAGAAAGCCAGAAGGAAGAAGAAAAGATACTAGACCAACCTGGGAAACCAAAGTTCTCTTATTGTGCTTTTTGATACTCCTTCAAATGTTGAAGCTGAGACATACTCAGATTATGGCTAGTATGCCTATTCCCTAGTGCCATATAATAGCTTTGATGGTGATGTGCTAGTAATACCTCCAATTGCAACAAGGACCAAGAGTGGTTGGGCATTTTTGGATGCCAAGAACTCCAAATAGGGTCTTTACTTAGTTTTTTTTTTATGACACCATGGTTGTTGCATAGGAGGTATTTGTTTTCATGTGTCCATTGTTTGTCTTTTCCTTTCCCTTGTTGATGTGGAGGTCTTCATGATGATGTGGTTGAAATATTTTGTGTTCCAAGTGAAAGGATACTATGACAATGACTCCTTGTGTTTAACACATGTTTTTTTTACCTTTTTTTTCCTCCCTTGTTCTTGAATATTTACTTATCAAACCGCCTGGGGAGTTCATTAAGGAGTTAGTTGAAATTAGGTTTAGAAATGAACTTAAATGTAAATTAAATTTTAATTCAGTCAGTTTCTTGTCGCTCCCCTACTTATATAAAGGGGATTTCATGGTTGAAAAGAGAGAGTTTAGAGTTTTTTTTTAGTCCAAGTACGGTCACAGTAAGTATTATGCTCCAGAAGCAAAGTAGAAAGTAGAATAGATATTTTGATAATATATCAAACAAAAGCTTAAGATGAAGGTTATTATAGTGCCCCTCCATCCGTGCGTCTTTGTGTTGCCTCTGACTCGCTTGTAGAGTTAGTATTGATTGGCATTACTTGAATTGACCCAAATTTGTTTATTTGTGTCTTTTAGAAGATTAAAAAAAAAAAGGGGTTAAAGGTATTGTGATAAATTAAATAAAAGTTTTAATATATTTGGGATTTTGATCAAATAAAATATTACTAATGATTTGTCTAATTTAAATAAATTAAATTTATGATTTTATAAAGAAATATTAAAATAAATAAATAATATCATGGTTTTGTAAGATTAAATTAGTAAATCAAGATAGGTAAGTTATTTGATCAAATATTAAAGCAAGGTGGAATTATAAAGTAAGAAAGAGGGATGGTTGGCGTAGTGGAGAAATTGGCTAAATATGTAATTTAATGAAACTGCTGGATACAGGATAATGGTAAATTAAATGTCAGATAGTTGAGGTCTAGATATAGGCGGCTGCATGCAAGGAGTTGTAACAGTTCAACAAGAGTTTGGGCAGTCCATAATTAAAGGATTCTAACCTAATTTCCTGGACACATGAGCCCATAAAATAATAACAACCTCTCTTAGGAATCAGGGGAGAATTAGGAGGAGGGTTTGTTGGTTTTTCTTTCATTAAAAAAAAAAAGAGTGTATACAAAACAATACGATAGGTCCTTTTGAAAAAAAGATACCAGACCATCTTCGGACTCAACATACAAAATCGTAGTCTTTCCCGGGTGTGGCTCTTGAGATTTATCGATAAATGACTGATAATTTGAGAAATCCAATTCTTACAATGCATCAGCCCTGGGCTTCGCTATTGGTGCATGGAATCAAGCGAGTTGAAGGCCTCTCTTGGCCCGCGCCCCTTTGAGGTTGTCTGTGGATTCATGCAGCAGCAAAAGTTCCAGAACCTGCCACAATCCAAGCTATGGAGGATTTGTGGTGGATTGGGTGAAGTAAGGGCATCGTGAATTCGCAGAGGGCTTTGCTGAGAGGTCTGAATTGGTGAGGGCAAGATGAAGAAGGTTTTTTATCAGACTTATAGAGACATCCGGAGAGAGGTGAATAAAGAAGTTCTGAAGGTGCCTGGAATTGAGCGAAAGGTACTTGATGTTACAAGCATTGAACCATGGGGCCCTCATGGGTCTGTAATGGCTGATATCGCACAAGCCACTAGAAATTATCATGAATATCAGATAATCATGTCTATGCTATGGAAAAAGGCTAAATGATACTAGCAGAAGCTGGCACCATGTTTATAAGCCTTTGACAGTTCTTGACTATTTAGTGGTAAACGGAGCAGAATGTGTTATAGATGATCTTCGAGAGTATGCTTACCAAATCTCGACTCTCTCCGATTTCCAGTATGTTGATTCCCATGGGAAGGACCAAGGATAGAACATTAGAAAGAAGGCCCAGGCCATTGTTGCTCTTATTAATGACAAAGAGAGATTACGAGAAGTGAGAGAGAAGGCTGCTGCTAATAGAGACAATTGGATGCGTAAAATGTGAAGAACTTGTTTGCTGGGATGTACTTTCAAATGGTGTATGTATGGAAGGACAAACAGACTTCTGCTGGCTTGGTGAGGATCCACAGAGAGTGTTTGAGTTCAAGTTCTGAGAAGGATTTTGGTAGCTGCAGAATAAATGTTCCTTGGCATACTTTGAATTTGGGAAGCGTAGGGATTCGGGTAAGAAGTTGTTTTCTTTTGGATCGTTCTGGAGATTACTTTAGATTCTATGTTATATTAATTAGTAGTAGTTCCTTTGGATTTAAATATTCAAATTTGGTTCTTCCTGCATTCTTTAGCTCCTAGAGGGCATTCAAAATTTAACAACCGATTTAGGTATTGTCTCCTTATTCCTCTAGTCTTAGCATTCGAGGCTAGTTTCAAGACCTTTGTCTTTATTTTTGTGCCATTGTTTCCATCCATGTCTGCTGATTGCATAGAGTATTGATGTTTTTGATGCTTCTGGGATTCCAAAGTCCTGGTCCCTCTAATCCTTTAATGTTGTGTGGCCTCTATTCCACTCTTGTCTGATTATATTTTGGCTGCGCTAATAGAGGGCAGTGTATGGCTTACTTTTCATATTTGATTTTGTTACTTACCTTGATGCTTGAATCCCATGATGATCTTACCAATCTTGATCTCTTTAACAGTCAAGTTTATATATATAAACATTCAAGGTTAATTTTTGATCTTTATGTTTAGCTATAGATACAACAATTCTTTAATTACTCTGGTCACCTTGTTGGGTCAGCTGCAAACTAAGCTATACGATTTCATTCGATGCTCTATGTCTTGTCTAAGCCTTGATTTCCCTAGGCTGTATCACGATTTTTCTCCACTCAAGTCTGTAGATTTTCATCATGCTTTGATAGTCGTTAAGGGCATGAATTTCCTGTCACATACTTTGTAAACTACTTAATGGGTGTCAGGTATAGAGAACCCAGATTTAGGGAACGTGCATACATTGCAAAAAGGGGGTCAGCCTGTGCATAGTCTTCAGTAACCAATAGTTATATGTTTGATAGCTCACGACACCTCATTTAGTTGGGTAGCCCGATCTACTCAAAGGAATCCTTGAGCCCAGACATTTTGTCAAACAGCTCGCGCATCTTCTCCATAATTTAACATTTAATTTGCATGTCTACCAGAATTGATGCATCTTCAACGCCTGACAACTCTCTTTTAACCTTAGGCGCTTAGCACATAGGAACAAAACAATGGTGCTTCAGTGATAGTCACTATTTTAGGGAATTTGAAATGAACCTTGTTGAGTTTATTGGCTGCGCCTATAGAGGTTGTCTCTTGCAGGCATAAAGCCAATTTCGATATAAGTAATCCAAAAATTCCTATTTATATATGTGCATTTTTAAATCTCTACTCTGATAAAAAAAAATGCTACTATACTGTATAAAGACAGTTTGGAGGAATGCACTTCGTAATTTATGTACATATAAGTGGATATAATAAATATTTGTTAGCATCATTCCTTGAACTCTGAACTTCCTTAATTTCCCCTCTATGGGTCACTGACTGTTGACTTCATCAAATTATTAGTATTGAAAGAAGTTTTCTGAACTTGAACTTTATACAAGTTTTGGTTATGTTCCGATTTGAAACAGCAGTACCATTAACACTAATATATATTTATATATATATACAAATTACGATTGATAGTCGAAAACAAATAGTAGGATTTTATATAATATGTTTAGATGAATTCTTTAATCTTAAATGATTTTATTAGGATGTACAGTGAAATGCAAATTGAAATTCTAGGATGATCACTGAATTTGATACGTTGAATGTGTAGTAAAAACAAAGAATAATTTCTTGTATATAAACATAAATTATGATTTAAAATGAAACACAATTTTGTTTAGGTCCAAATATGGGTTAGAATATGTTTAAATAATTTTCTTAATTAACTTTTGGATGACCTCCTAAAGAATGAATAGATAAAAGTGTAATTGGTTATTACCCCTCATGATTATTATTTGTTGAATTCATACGTGCATTTAAAGGTGGAGTTGATGTTTTATCTTGATGATTCTTCCTCACATGTTTTCTCAATTGGAGGAGATTATATTTCGTTGAAAGTATGTTTGAAGTTTAGTTGGAAACCTTTGTTTTGTTTTGATTTACTTTAGTTTGGGACTGTCGGATAGTCGGTCTTTTGGGCTTCTAGAGGAGGGGAGAAATGTGGTTTTATAATTGGTCATTGTGATGGCTCTTGTGAACTATGGTTCTTATGTTCAAATTTATTTGGTGGGATTTAGCCTTGCATGTGGATGTTGTTTTACCATGGAATCCTAGCATGGGATAGTGCATGCCTCTTTTGTTGTTTTACTAAATTGGCCTTGACATTTTTGTGCATGTTAGCTTACCCTGTTGAATTTGTGAGAATTTGGTTGCTTGCAAGGAGAGTGGCTTCCAGTGGGGGTCGGGACCTAGAAGTGGTTCCAGGGTAACTCATTGGAAGTTTTGTAATCAAGTGGAAACGCTAATAAATATTTAGAGGTTTGGGTTATAATACACACTAATGCAAGATAATGTATGCCTCTTTCATGACCCAAGTGCTCATTTAGGCTTGGAATGAAACGAGAAGGCCTGGAATGGCAAATCAACTACCTTGTCTTCATGTAAGGGAGTTGATTCCACATGTGTGAGGATGGGGGTCGGGGATCGTTAAAGGTTGCCAGGGTAACCCAGGATGGGGGCCGGTAACCTAGGAAGATCTGCATTGGGTAACCCGGGTTGAACCATGTGATGACACTCTACCCTCAGCAATCTAGTATGTGTATGGTTGGTTTTCTCCTTGTTGGTTATTCCTCTGGAAGTGGTTGAATTTCTTGCACCAAGAATTCTCTTCTGTCAGATGTTTCCTTGTGTTTTATTGATGCTCTTGTTGTGAGTCTTGCTTGTCTTTGTTCCCTTGTCTAGTTGGGTTGGGGGCCCTTTCTTGTCACCTTTGAGCATGGGGGGTGAGTTATTCATAACTCACGTGGTTGGGTGGAATGTGCTATGCACCCCATTGGGTCCCCAGTCATTGATTGAGAAGTGCGAAATTGTACCTTGCAGAGTCTCCTGAGTTGTACCAGAGTTGGATCCAATATTGTAGCTTTGTACTTCTTCATTTCAAATGTATCATACTATTTTATTGTATCTTTCCCATTCACGTTGGGAAACGACATTGTAATAATGTAACCCTTGATTAATGAGTTGATCATGTTCATGTTATTTTATGGTTATTGGTGTATACTTACCATCCATGTAATGTAACGAAATTGTTGTGAAAAGTAATGCAATCTTGTTAAGCTCGAAGGATTTGTTATATGTAGTTCGTGTTTACTTTCATATCATGTGATATGTGTTTATTATGTTGTATGTTAGTACTTTTTTAAAAAAAAAATTGTTGCCATAAATGTTAGATATATTAATATCCTTTCGGGTTGCTTGGCGGTGCATTACAGTTGGTATCAGAGCATAGGTTTATACACTGGGGCACTATGAGCCCATTGTGTTGACCTAGCTGCTTGTACTCTTAAGAGTATGTTATTCTGTTTGTGTAGTCTATACTTGGCTGTCCTAGTTTGTCTCTGGGTGATGTAGGTTCAATTATGCAGAAATCTGGTAGAATGGATAGGACCCTCGGTGTAGTGCGCAATGCACCGATATCCTTTCTACTAGAAATGCAAATTTGGACCTTGTGTACCCTTGTGTTACCCTTGAGTTGCTTTGTGGTTTCTCTGGTGAGAAGTGAATTTGAGTATGTAGGCGGTGTATGTGTTTGTTAAATCTGAAATTATGGGTGTTCTGAAGTGATAATTATGTTTTTGTTTCTGAAAAGACCATAAAATTATGACTTTGTGACACATATATTGTGAGATTTTGCATTGAGTAATGAATAGAATGTAGTACATGATGTTTAAATGATGAAGTTTAATCAGAAATGAGTATCTTGGCAATGAATTAGCATGAATAATTGGTGCTAATGTGTTATGTTTCCATCTTAGTTTATGATTTTTAGGTAGTCGGCTTCGAATCTTGATGATGAAGGTAATCAATTGGTTATGTTTAACATGTGGATTTAATACTATGGTTGCATTTGATTAGTAATTGTTATTGATGATTGTTTATGATGTATCACTAATTGTAGGGTGTTAGGAGGATGATGTCATATCACTCATTCATGAGAGGCATACGACACGACAATTCCCTCTACACTAGGTTGATTTGTTATATATATGGTGTACACAGTGTTTGCTTTTACGCAGGATTGTAGGTAGTAAGCCTCGATTCCACCTGCTCTGGCAGGACTGGGCGAGCCTCATGAAACCCAATGGGAATAATGTGGAAAAATAGAGTTGACAAGAAAGTTTCCCCAACTTAGTTTGTCCACCCCGTCCTTGTGATTGAAAAATCAATCTGGTTGCTACCCCCATGACCACTTTCGTTTTGGTATCATTTCTTTATTTTTGGATTGTTTAATTTTTGTCGCTTACTTGACAACATTTAATTGATGTTTTAATTTTGATGTTTTAATTTTGGTATTGATGTGCTTATGACCATTGATATTGTTGAGTTAACATGTTTATGCTTGAGCTCGACTTCCTGGAATAAGTTGAAGCCTTGGGGGGGAGAATGTAGTGCCCCTCCATCTGTGCGTCTTTGTGTTGCCTCTGACTTGCTTGTAGAGTTAGTATTGATTGGCATTACTTGAATTGACCCAAATTTGTTTATTTGTGTCTTTTAGAAGATTAAAAAAAAAGGGGGGGGTTAAAGGTATTGTGATAAATTAAATAAATTTTTTAATATATTTGGGATGTTGATCAAATAAAATATTACTAATGATTTGTCTAATTTAAATAAATTAAATTTATGATTTTATAAAGAAATATTAAAATAAATAAATAATATCATGGTTTTGTAAGATTAAATTAGTAAATCAAGATAGGTAAGTTATTTGATCAAATATTAAAGCAAGGTGGAATTATAAGGTAAGAAAGAGGGATGGTTGGCGTAGTGGAGAAATTGGCTAAATATGTAATTTAATGAAACTGCTGGATACAGGATAATGGTAAATTAAATGTCAGATAGTTGAGGTCTAGATATAGGCGGCTGCATGCAAGGAGTTGTAACAGTTCAACAATAGTTTAGGCAGTCCATAATTAAAGGATTCTAACCTAATTTCCTGGATGCCTGAGCCCATAAAATAATAACAACCTCTCTCAGGAATCAGGGGAGAATTAGGAGGAGGGTTTGTTGGTTTTTCTTTCATTAAAAAAAAAAAAGAGTGTATACAAAACAATACGATAGGTCCTTTTGAAAAAAAGATACCAGACCATCTTCGGACTCAACATACAAAATCGTAGTCTTTCCCGGGTGTGGCTCTTGAGATTTATCGATAAATGACTAATAATTTGAGAAATCCAGTTCTTACAATGCATCAGCCCTGGGCTTCGCTGTTGGTGCATGGAATCAAGCGAGTTGAAGGCCTCTCTTGGCCCGTGCCCCTTCGAGGTTGTCTATGGATTCATGCAGCAGCAAAAATTCCAAAACCTGCCACAATCCAAGCTATGGAGGATTTGTGGTGGATTGGGTGAAGTAAGGGCATCGTGAATTTGCAGAGGGCTTTGCTGAGAGGTCTGAATTGGTGAGGGCAAGATGAAGAAGGTTTTTTATCAGACTTATAGAGACATTCGGAGAGAGGTGAATAAAAAAGTTCTGAAGGTGCCTGGAATTGAGCAAAAGGTACTTGATGTTACAAGAATTGAGCCATGGGGCCCTCATGGGTCTGTAATGGCTGATATCGCACAAGCCACTAGAAATTATCATGAATATCAGATAATCATGCCTGTGCTCTGGAAAAAGGCTAAATGATACTAGCAGAAGCTGGCGCCATGTTTATACGTCTTTGACAGTTCTTGACTATTTAGTGGTAAACGGAGCATAACGTGTTATAGATGATCTTCGAGAGTATGCTTACCAAATCCTGACTCTCTCTGATTTCCAGTATGTTGATTCCCATGGGAAGGACCAAGGACAGAACGTTAGAAAGAAGGCTGAGGCCATTGTTGCTCTTATTAATGACAAAGAGAGGATACGAGAAGTGAGAGAGAAGGCTGCTGCTAATAGAGACAATTGGATGCATAAAATGTGAAGAACTTGTCTGCTGGGATGTACTTTCAAATGGTGTACGTATGGAAGGACAAATAGACTTCTGTTGGCTTGGTGAGGATCCACAGAGAGTGTTCGAGTTCGAGTTCTGAGAAGGATTTTGGTAGCTGCAGAATAAATGTTCCTTGGCATACTTTGAATTTGGGAAGCGTAGGGATTCGGGTAAGAAGTTGTTTTCTTTTGGATCGTTCTGGAGATTACTTTAGATTCTATGTTATATTAATTAGTAGTAGTTCCTTTGGATTTAAATATTCAAATTTGGTTCTTCCTGCATTCTTTAGCTTCTAGAGGGCATTCAAAATTTAACAACCGATTTAGGTATTGTCTCCTTATTCCTCTAGTCTTAGCATTCGAGGCTAGTTTCAAGACCTCTGTCTTTATTTATCCGCCATTGTTTCCATCCATGTCTGCTGATTGCGTAGAGTATTGATGTTTTTGATGCTTCTGGGATTCCAAAGTCCTGGTCCCTCTAATCCTTCAATGTTGTGTGGCCTCTATTCAACTCTTGTCTGATTGTATTTTGGCTGCGCTAATAGAGGGCAGTGTATGGCTTACTTTTCATATTTGATTTTGTTACTTAGCTCGATGCTCGAATCCGATGATGATCTTACCAATCTTGATCTCTTTAACAGTCAAGTTTATATATATAAACATTCAAGGTTAATTTTTGATCTTTATGTTTAGCTGTAGATACAATAATTCTTTAATTAATCTGGTCACCTTGTTGGGTCAGCTGCAAACTAAGCTATAGGATTTCATTCGATGCTCTATGTCTTGTCTAAGCCTTGATTTCCCTAGGCTGTATCACGATTTTTCTCCACTCAAGTCTGTAGATTTTCATCATGCTTTGATAGTCGTTAAGGGCATGAATTTCCTGTCACATACTTTGTAAACTACTTGATGGGTGTCAGGTATAGAGAACCCAGATTTAGGGAACGTGCATACATTGCAAAAAGGGGGTCGGCCTGTGCATATTCTTTAGTAACCAATACTTATATGTATGATAGCTCATGACACCTCATTTAGTTGGGTAGCCTGATCTACTCGAAGGAATCCTTGAGCCCAGACATTTTGTCAAACAGCTCGCGCGTCTTGTCCATAATTTAACATTTAATTTGCATGTTTACCAGAATTGATGCATCTTCAACGCTTGACAACTCTCTTTTAACCTTAGGCGCTTAGCACATAGGAACAAAACAATGGTGCTTCAGTGATAGTCACTGTTTTAGGGAATTTGAAATGAACCTTGTTGAGTTTATTGGCTGCGCCTATAGAGGTTGTCTCTTGCAGGCATAAATCCAATTTTGATATAAGTAATCCAAAAATTCCTATTTATATATGTGCATTTTTAAATCTCTGCTTTGATAAAAAAAAAATGATACTATACTGTATAAAGACAGTTTGGAGGAATGCACTTCGTAATTTATGTACATATAAGTGGATATAATAAATATTCGTTAGCATCATTCCTTGAACTCTGAACTTCCTTAATTTCCCCTCTATAGGTCACTGACTGTTGACTTCATCAAATTAGTAGTATTGAAAGAAGTTTTCTGAACTTGAACTTTATACAAGTTTTGGTTATGTTTCGATTTGAAACAGCAGTACCATTAACACTAATATATATTTATATATATATACAAATTACGATTGATAGTCGAAAACAAATAGTAGGATTTTATATAATATGTTTAGATGAATTCTTTAATCTTAAATGATTTTATTAGGATGTACAGTGAAATGCAAATTGAAATTCTAGGATGATCACTAAATTTGATACGTTGAATATGTAGTAAAAACAAAGAATAATTTCTTGTATATAAACATAAATTATGATTTAAAATGAAACACAATTTTGTTTAGGTCCAAATATGGGTTAGAATATGTTTAAATAATTTTCTTAATTAACTTTTGGATGACCTCCTAAAGAACGAATAGATAAAAGTGTAATTGGTTATTACCCCTCATGATTATTATTTGTTGAATTCATACGTGCATTTAAAGGTGGAGTTGATGTTTTATCTTGATGATTCTTCCTCACATGTTTTCTCAATTGGAGGAGATTATATTTCGTTGAAAGTATGTTTGAAGTTTAGTTGGAAACCTTTGTTTTGTTTTGATTTACTTTCGTTTGGGACTGTCGGATAGTCGGTCTTTTGGGCTTCAAGAGGAGGGGAGAAATGTGGTTTTATAATTGGTCATTGTGATGGCTCTTATGAACTATGGTTCTTATGTTCAAATTTATTTGGTGGGATTTAGCCTTGCATGTGGATGTTGTTTTACCATGGAATCCTAGCATGGGATAGTGCATGCCTCTTTTGTTGTTTTACTAAATTGGCCTTGAAATTTTTGTGCAAGTTAGCTTACCCCGTTGAATTTTTGAGAATTTGGTTGCTTGCAAGGAGAGTGGCTTCTAGTGGGGGCCGGGACCCAGAAGTGGTTCCAGGGTAACTCATTGGAAGTTTTGTAATCAAGTGGAAACACTAATAAATATTTAGAGGTTTGGGTTATAATACACACTAATGCAAGATAATGTATGCCTCTTTCATGACCCAAGTGCTCATTTAGGCTTGGAATGAAACGAGAAGGCCTGGAATGGCAAATCAACTACCTTGTCTTCATGTAAGGGAGTTGATTCCACATGTGTGAGGATGGTGGCCGGGGATTGTTAAAGGTTGCCAGGGTAACCCAGGATGGGGGCCGGTAACCTAGGAAGATCTGCATTGGGTAACCCAGGTTGAACCATGTGATGACACTCTACCCTCAGCAATCTAGTATGTGTATGGTTGGTTTTCTCCTTGTTGGTTATTCCTCTGGAAGTGGTTGAATTTCTTGCGCCAAGAATTATCTTCTATCAGATGTTTCCTTGTGTTTTATTGATGCTCTTGATGTGAGTCTTTCTTGTCTTTGTTCCCTTGTCTAGTTGGGTTGGGGGCCCTTTCTTGTCACCTCTGAGCACGGGGGGTGAGTTATTCATAACTCACGTGGTTGGGTGGAACGTGCTATGCACCCCATTGGGTCCCCAGTCGTCGATCGAGAAGTGCAAAATTTTACCTTGCAGAGTCTCCTGAGTTGTACCAGAGTTGGATCCAATATTGTAGCTTTGTACCTCTTCATTTCAAATGTATCATACTATTTTATTGTATCTTTCCCATTCACGTTGGGAAATGACATTGTAATAATGTAACCCTTGATTAATGAGTTGATCATGTTCATGTTATTTTATGGTTATTGGTGTATACTTACCATCCATGTAATGTAACGAAATTGTTGTGAAAAGTAATGCAATCTTGTTAAGCCCGAAGGATTTGTTATATGTAGTTCGTGTTTACTTTCATATCATGTGATATGTGTTTATTATGTTGTATGTTAGTACTTTTAAAAAAAAAACAATTGTTGCCATAAATGTTAGATATATTAATATCCTTTCGGGTTGCTTGGCGGGGCATTACAGTTATACTATGTATGAATTTTAAATATGGTTATACAATGCAATATTAAAAATATAAAAGAAGCTTAGTTTTCAAATTGTTGCTCTACTGTACATTTTCTGTCAAAGTTATGAATGAAATTGTTAATGGCAGTTTCGTTCATCTTTTTTTCATTTACACAAAATGTATGAATTTGTTTTATGCTTTAGTTTAATGAATTGATTAAATGATAAAAGGAGCTCATTAATTATTATGAAAATGATATTGGATTAAATAAGTGATGTTTTGCAGACACAATGAGTTGGGTGTTACAACGTGACATTCTAATAGTCCATTAGTGTCTAAAATTCAATTAATATTGTATTATTGATTTCTTACATGTAATTATTATCCTCTCTTCGATAAGTTGTTAACTGTTTCATCAGTATGTATTGTAGTTAGCTAAGATAATATTGAATTGGACCTAGGATTCAAGATGAAGAATGATACACAAAATATTTCAAACCACAATATTTCAATTTTAAGTATGTATTCGCACTCCTTCAAAATATGTAACACTTTTATCCATAGTTTGTTAAGCTTTTGTTAAAGTGATTTTCATGGAATTGTGCATTTGGGTAAGGAAGTACTCTTGACCAAGTGTGAAATATTATGAGTATATATGGTATTACCCTCCCTGATTTTCATAGAGCCCGAAGAGAAGAAGTAAAGTAGTAATTACTCTACTTAAGTGTTGGCCAATCCTCAACCTAGTTGATAATTGGGTCATGGAAAGCTCATAGGTTAGGATTGAGATTAAGTTTGGTTCTACAAACATAACCAAAAAAATCTATCTATGATTTTCATGATAGATTCATGAAATTTTTGCTTCATATACCAGAATCAAAAAGACCTAATGAGTTATTTTGTATTGATTTGTTCTATGAGAATTGTGAGCTAGGTTTGAGCACTATGCCAGCTCACTTGAAACCCCCTATTCTTAAATTTTTATATCAATGGCTATCAATAATTGAAGAAATGATAGAGAAGTATGGAACTAATCTCTTGAATAGCTTATGTGATGTTACTTTTGCAAGACTCGGTCCAATGGATGTAGATGGTATAGTAGAAGACAAGAATGATGAATCATTAGGTGATCAGGAAGTTGTTTTTGAACAACCTACAGAAGAAATATACCCAAATGAAGGCCAAAATGATGTAGATGAAACAAAACATATTTTCACTTCTATGGACTTTGAATATTCAATTGAAGATCATGTTGATTCTAAAGTTTCATGTCTTCAAGATGTGAACAGTGGTGTTGTAAATTGAAGTTTGCAACCAACTAAAATGTATTCTTGTCCAAATGATTAGAGACATTACAATTCTATTTGCAACCCTAGTGAATTTGTTTCTTCTTAAAAGGAAGAGGTATAATTTATTTCTCTACGTGGAAAGTTTTTAAATGAAGAAAATGTTGAGAATTTTTTTGAAACCTCACAAGAACAAGATAATGGATATAAGTTGGAAAAACTTTTTGAAGAAGAAATATGTGATCAGTGGTGCTATGATGAAAATGACAAGGAGTGCAATAGATTTCATTTGGACAAATCAACCACAAGTAGTTGCAATGAAGAAACCATTGATGGTTTCTAGTTGGACAGTGAAGAAGGTAGCCTTGCTTATTGTAGCAGTAGTATCAACAGAGAAGGAGATATGTATGCAAGTGATTCATTGAATGGATCAGGTTAAGTGATTTTTTATGAGGAGCATGCACATGTTAATAATGATAAACAAGGAACTCATGTTTTGTTTGATTCTTTACCTTCTTCTACTTCTTTTGTTGACTTTGAAGTTATCACTGAATGTTTGCAAGAGGATAACATTGATATAGTTGTACATGAAAGTGAAAGTGAAGAGATAAATGTTAGTATAACTAATGATGCTCTATATGATGAGTTTGTACTTGAAGAATGTGATTGTGTCAATCACATGGATGCATAAGAGGATATCTTTTATGGATCAACAACTCATAGTTTTCCTCATGAGCAGTATGCTTCATATTGTCATGTTCAGGTAGCAGGAAGTGATGTTGATTTTGATAATTCTTGAATTGATGAATCTATTTTGAACACTCATTATGATGAATTTGTTACAAATAAAGATTTTGAGTCATTAAAGTGTACATCTAAGGTTTACTTGTGTGATAATATGAGGAATGCAGATGAACTTGTCCATGAACATGAAGTGGAGAATATTGTTTGGGATGCTAACATTTCTTTTGAATTCTATTATTTGAATGTGGATAGTGGATTTGTGGGTGCTAATGAGTCTTGTTTTAAAAACATTAAGGCATGTAATAATGTGATTAAGTTTTGTTATTGGGAAGATGAAAAAATCACACCTGATGCAATTCAGTTGGATGAGTTACAAATGTGTGAGTTTTCTTTGCTTGAAACACAAAAGGATTGCACACTGATTCTTAAGGATGATGTCTTCTTTCAGCCTTATCATTGTGAGGGAATCGGTAAATGGGATGAGGTTATGTTTTTAGATGGTCTTGATCGCTATCCTCACATTTTGTCACAGCTTGCCACAAAATCAAAAAATGGAATGAGTGGCAGTGATGCAACCTATATCATTTGGTTGCCATGTGACAGTAAAGCTAAATGCAAAGGCAACCTGGCACTTGTGTTTGCAAGAATGCAGTCACTCATGTTGCTATGGTGTGAAAAAGGAAAGTATGGATTAAAAGAGATCAACTCTTTTAACATATTGGTGTTTGACTAAGGTAATAATTGACTAGATTTTTTTTCTTTTGGTGGCTTGGGGCCATTAAGTGAGTTTAAAAGTTTTAATAAAAACTATGTTACCCAATGTTTCTAGCACCTAGTATACTCTCCCAAAGATCTGAATTCTTGTTATTCCCATAGGGGGTATACATCCCTAGAAAGAGACACTATTGGGAGCTCCAAAATTTGGCTAAATTTTTTAGGTCCCATGTAAAAATTTTCCCAAAGCACTTAGAAGTACCCTACATATAAGCCTAAGTAGCTCACTTTGGGAGCTTGTAATTTGACACCCATGAATTGTCATGAAAAATCACTTTGGAGAAGTGTTGAACACCTATCAGAGATGGTGTGTGACCATTTTTAACTTCCTTGGATCATTTTTGGTGAGTTTTTGAAGTCTTGGTTTCAAGGTCCAGAAGCTGGTTTTCTATTTAGACATGTACCTTTTTGAGTAGGCCATCTTTGTGATGTTGTCTCTTTGTGTCTGCTAACTATTAATCCCAAATAATATTTTTCCATGATTTCTTGCATCTTTATGAAGCCTCATGTCAGTTGGCATAGCCCCATGAATCCATTTTCTAAGTTTTCCAACTTGAATCCATTTGCAAAAAATACAGATTTGCAAACTGGACAATGTCAAATTTGTAGAAAGTAGTCACATGTGAGTTGATATTTTGTAGCTGGATGATTTTCATGAAAAAAGGATTGTTTCTCTCCATTCTCACTACATTCGTGTACTTCCTTGTTCGATTTTAGAGTCTCGTGATCAAATTTGTTATTTTTTCGAGATCAAAAGAAAATGTAGATCAATTTAAAATCTACATTTCTGACAATGTTCCAAGGTGGTCAACTTTGATCCCTAATATCTCATGAAGAATAATTACTGAAGCAAATCCATTTTGTAAACATTCTCAGTGTACTTATATGAGCTTATTTTTCCAATGGCAGACCCCCAAAAGTTGTTTTGATATTTTTAAAAGTGGTTACTTGGAAAACCCTGATTGGTTCTACATAGGTGTGGTTGCAAAAATGGCCTAGTGAGAAAATTTGAAATTGAATAACTTTCACCTTAGGATCTTTTTTTCCAAAAAAAAAATTCATTGCATTATGGGGTCAAATTTCTACACCCGTGTTTAATTTTGCACCTCCAGGTTAAGTTTGGATGGGTTATTTAATTGCGTTTTGATTGCAACATGGCCAAAATTGGTGTCCCAAAAAAATTCAAATTTTCAACATCTAAGGACAATCCATTTCTTCTTTTGGTCTAAAACCTCTATAGCTCCATTTTCATCAAGATAAGAGGTCATTTGATACATATTTTAATGTACTTCTGGTGTGGCAAACATGTCCCGGGGCCAGTTTATAAAGGAGGAACTTGATTCTTCATGGCTAGGACAAGTTTGAGAAAATGGGTTTTCTCTAAATAATTGATTATGTCAAAAGGAAAAAACTTTTAGCTCCAGGGGTCACCATTTGTGTGCAGTGAAATTTATCTATTTGGGTTGTAGGCATAATTAAAATTTCTTTTTTTCTAAAGTTAAAAATACTTATGTTCAAAATATTTTTGAATATTTTAAACATTATGTAAATATGAAAAATGCATTTGGGGAAATTATAAGATACATTTCAAAAATTTTAACCAAAATAAAGTTTAATTCTTGCTTGTGATTTGTTGAAAGGCAGCTTTCACAACTTTCAAGCTTCATAGGAAAACTCATCCCCAGTCGTTGTTTTGATTCGTTCTTCACATTTAAATTTTTGTATTAATGATGGTAGATTCCTCTCATCACCCATCACAAGGTGATTGGAGGTCTCTTTTCCAAATCAAATTAGCGATGACCAATACCATTTCTTCTTTGTGGCAATATCGTTGATTTAAGTCTTCACTTTCTCCTTGCATTCGTGATATGCAATGCTTGTGCGGTGGTATCGACAATGTTTGTGTAAGGAAATGGTGGATCCATAAAAGCATCTATGGCAGTATTTGAGGGAAATTTTAAAAGCATGTGAAGATAAATCAAGGGAGTTTGTGCAGGTAAAATGAGAGGTTTTCTATAGTTGAAGAATGTAATCATGTTTTTTTCTTTACGAGGGTTTTATTTGGCTCAAAATTGTTGCTTCGTGGTTCAAAATCACTCACTGATCATTACCAATACCAAGAAAGTTATTTTAATCATGTTTGTGATGAATTTCTGGTATCTGTGGCCATCAAGATGCCCCTACATCAAGAAAAACAACTAGAAAATTGAGTCCTTCATTTCCTATCGCTCATCGCCAATTGCATTCCAATTTTCCATTTCAAATCAATGATGGAGCGATGTTGATCACCCATCACTATTAGATGCATCATTTATTATACTCAATCAGTGATCCAGGATGGTGCACTCTCTAATTTTTCCCATCGCTTGTTTCTTATTCTTTTTTACCTTAGATTCATGATGTGCGATGGTGGCTTCAAAGCTTGTAAACTTGGTGGGTTCGTGGGAAACACGAAGGGAGGTTTTTTTTTTTAAGTTTTAAATGATTATTTTTAACGGTGAGAAAGGAGATAATGTGAGAGTATTAAAATGAAAACGTAAAATGCACAGTAAGTATAAGGTGCATAGGTGAACTATTTTTCTTATTGCCTGATTTAAAAATATTAAAAGCATCTGTATTTTAAAATTAAAACTTCTAGTAACTAGAGATTAAATTGAAGGTTAATTCAGGGGAAAAGAGTTTTTATTTGTATCTTGAATAAAATAATGGTTAAAGCCCTCACAATTAAAATAATGTTTTAATTTTAGGGAAGTGAAAGGATTGAGTAAATATTTTTTATTACCCAGTAGAGTGATTTTAAAATCCCTTATTAAACCACAAATGTATAAAGGGATTTTAATTGTTGGGTGAGAAGAAGGGTAAGTGAATAGGAGAAAATGAATATTTTTATAGAAAACAAAATACTCTATACAATAGGGTATTTTTTCAATGTGGGTAAAGAGCAAACAAAGGGAATGATAAATTTTCACAGATAGGAATATTTTTTTGTTGCAGGGCAGTGGAGTGAGGAGCAAGAAAACATAGAGTAGGTTGAAAATTCTTTAGCAAGGAAAGGAAGTTGAAGATCAGGGAACCTAAATGTGCCAAGTGTCTTCTTCATATGAACATTTAGGGTTTTTGTTTTTCCTTAAGTGTTGTTCTTTTGCCTCATTTTTTAAGGGAGGTTGTTTTTGTAATTAGTCACACAGAAGATTGTAATGAGAATAAAAAACATTTTAGAGTCAAGTTTTAGGGTTTGAGTTTATCAATATTGATGTAAGTTTCATTACAATACTGGAAAAATAATGCTAAATGTCTTAAGTGGGTATGTGCAGGATCATGATGGGCCAAAAAGTGGCAATATGATGGGTATGTGGCCGACGAATTTATTTTTACCCAAAATTGATGAAACGAAAAGGGTTTTTAAAGGAGATTCTCAACTTTCCACCAATATAAATTATTCTTTACTTTGAATTTAATAAGTAATTATTATTCATTTTCTATTCAAATTATGACAAAAGTCTTGATTGATAGATTGATTGAGAAATATCTATGGCTTTCAAACGGTATCACATTTTTTGAAACCAAAAAATGTGTCACATTCTATGCTTTGCATACTATAGGATTAAAAAATGAAAAATTGAATTTCATGAAATTTTGACCAAGATAAGGTGGTCAGACATACGAGTTTTTTATATTTTTAAAATTTGTAAAAAAATCATAATTAATTATTTACTTTTGAAAAAATTACAAAAAAATATGCATCACATTGGGACATGAGTCATCTACTTATATCTAAAATCTTATAACAAAATATTATCATTTTATTGTGGTTAGGGTGGTGATAGACACCCACTTCTTATTTTTTCCCTAAAATTTAAGTACTATTGCATTGAAATTTCAAATTTTCACCAAATAGATTTTTTATTTATTTTTAACAAACCTTGTAGTTTAGAAACTACATTCAATTTACTACAGATTCTATTCTTACATATTTTTGAAATAATATAAATAACTTATTCAAACTTTTACGTCAAGTTGCCTAACTCTGATTTTTTTGATTTTTTTGCCACTTATAGGCCTAATTTTTCCATGATGATCCTGCACATACCCAAGTTTGATACTATTTTACTCTCATGTGTACTATTTTTATAGATTATGAATAATACAATCAAGGTTGTCTTATTTGTCTCTATCAATTTTAGATGTATGTGTGGCTCTATTCTTTTTTATTAATTCAAAGAATTAATGTAGGTGCTTGAATATGGTTGTAAATTTGTATTGAACTGAGTGCTAGGATGTTAGTAATAAGTAAAGGTTAAGACATAGTGCTTAAATGTTGTAATGCAACATTGTAGAGCTTAATATCTTTCCAGGTGTGAAAATTGTCATTAGATTATTTATGTGTTTAAGTTAACTCTATTTGAAGGATGAGGCACTGATCTGAGTGTGCTATTCATGTTATATTTGGTGGTTAATGCAACAACTAATCATCTTTTAAATCAAATTTACTTATCAATCTTGTTGTAGCTATTTCTAGAATTCAAAGATTCATATCTCTTATGTTTAATGTGTACATTGCAATGAAGGTCAACCATTCCTTCAGGGTATTGTATACGTTAAGCATATAAAGGAGATTCATCTATTCAAGTGTGTTTGATAATTTGGCACACAAGTATCTGAAAGCACACCGTTGAGATCACCCTCCTAGGTTTAATAAAGCCTGAAGTGCAAGGGAGAAAGGGGTATTTTATTCACTCTCTCGTTCATTGGCCATATCGACCCATTCATTCTGAATATGAGAGAGGGGCTACTCTTTAGGACTCATTGCATTTGTTGATTTGGGAACCAATAGATTGGTGAATCTACTGGGGAGAACTTTTAATCTCCAGTTGTAGATTGTCTTATCACATAGTCATATTATTTGTTGATCTATAGTTTTGGGTCAAAATGATCCAAGGACCAACATACTTGAAGAAGATTGTTGCAATGTTTTTGATATATTCTTGAAGTCTGGTGCTCTCCTGGTGGAGAGAACTAAGAAATAGATGGATCTTGGAAGAATTTTTCTATTTCTTGAAGATGTTTTCCTCTTTCAAAGAGGTTGTGAGTCTACATAAGTTTTTACATCATGAGAAGAGTTGGTTACAATAGTTTTGATGTATTTTTCTATTGTAATATCTTTATATGAAGATTTTCAACAAAAATTTCTAGTTAATATTGTCCCTTATTTAGTATTTTAAGATACTAGTAGAAAAGGGAAATAAGAAAGTAAGATATTTTGAAAAGATATCTTGATAGGGAATTAGCTATAGAGGGAACAAAAATTTTATTTGCAAAATATATTGTTGTCCTTGTTTTCCCTCTACAAGTTGTAATATCATTCCTAGAACACAACCGTGTCCTCAAAGGAAGGTGTTAATTAGTGAAAGATACGACCCTCTTAATTTTAGTAAAATTCAGGGTTACCCACATTTTGTCCGAAGAAAAATTATTTAATGTTTTCCTAAGTTTAGAGGAGGTTTTGAAGAATCAACATTACAACAAGTACGAGGTTTTCTCGATGTAATGGAAGATTGTCAAATAGTAGAGGAAGATGTTGTCATAAAGTTGTTATAAGAAATTTAGAAGATACTGTTGAATATTGATTTTCTAGATTACCAATGCATTCTATAGATTCATTGCATCAGCTCAGAGTGTATTTCATTGATTATTTTGAAGTGTCAATAAACAATGAATGCTTGACTAAAGAAAGAAATATGCATACCCAAGAAGTATTTGAAGAGAAATCTGAAAATAAGGTTGAACCTATGTCATCTATGGATACATTTTGTGATATGGAAATATTGGAGGATGAATCTATCTATGATTTTCATGATATATTCATGAATTTTTTGCTTGATATACTAGAATCAGAAAGACCTGATGAGTTATTTTGTATTGATTTATTCTGTGAGAATTGTGACCCAAGTCTAAGCACTATGCCAGATCACTTGAATCCCACTAGTCTTAAATTTTTATATCAATGGCTATCAATAATTGAATAAATGATAGAGAAGTATGCAACTAATCTCTTTAATAGCTTATGTGATGGTACTTTTTGCAACACTCAGTCTAGTAGGTGCAGATGGTATAGTAGAAGACAAGAATGATGAATCATTAGGTGATGAGGAAGCTATTTTTGAACAACCTACAAAAGAAATATAACCAAATAATGGCTGCAATGATGTAGATGAAACTAAAAGTATTTTCTATTCTATGGAATTTGAATATTCAATCGAAGATCATGTTGATTCTGAAGTTCCATGTCTTCATGATGTGAATAGTGGTGTTGTAAATGGAAATTTGCAACCAACTGAAATACATTCTTGTCCAAATGATCAAACACATTACAATTCTATTTGGAGCCCCAGTGAATATTTTTCTTCTAAAAAGGAAGAGGTAGGATTGATTTCTCTAAGTGGAAAGTGTTTAAATGAAGAAAATGTTGAGAAATTTTTTGAAACCTCACAAGAGCAAGACAATGGATATAAGTTGGACAAACTTTTTGAAAAAGAAATATGTGATCATTAGTGCTATGGTGAAAATGACAAGGATTGCAATGTATATCATTTGGATAAATAAACCACAAGTATTTGCAATGAAGAAACCATTGATGGTTTTCAGTTTGACAGTGAAGAAGGTAGCCTTGCTAACTGTAGCAGCAATATCAATAGAGAAGGAGATATGTATGCAAGTGATTCATTGAATAGATCGGGTCAAGTGGTTAGTTATGAGGAGCATGCATATGTTGATAATGATAAACAATGGACTCATTTTTTGTTTGATTCTTTACCTTTTTCTACTTCTTTTGTTTACTTTAAAGTTATCACTGAATGTTTGTATGAGGATAGAATTGATATAGTTGTACATGAAAGTGAAAGTGAAGAGGTAAATGTTAGTATAACTAATGATGCTCTTTGTGATGATTTTGCACTTGAAGAATGTGATAATGTGAATCACATGGATGCATATGAGGATCTCTTTTCTAGATCAACAACTCATAGTTTTCCTCATGAGTAGTATGTTTCAGATTGTCATGTTGAGGTAGTAGGAGGTGATGTTGATTTTGATAATTATTGCATTGATGAATCTATTTTGAACACTCATTATGATGAATTTGCTACAAACGAAGATTTTGAGTCATTAGAGTGTGCATCTAATTTTTTCTTGTGTTATAATATGAAGAATGCGGATGACCTTATCCATGAACATGAAGTGGAAAATATTGTTTGGGATGTTGACATTTCTTTTGAATCCTATGATTTCAATATGGATAGTGGATTTGTGGGTGCTAATGAGTCTTGTTTCTAGAACATTAAGGCATGTAATAATGTGATTAAGTTGTGTTATTGGGATGATGAAAAAATATCATGTGATACAATTCAATTGGATGAGTTATAAATGTGTGAGCACTCTCTGCTTGACACACAAAAGGATTGCACACTATTTCTTAAGGATGATGTCTTCTCTGAGCCTGATCATAGTGAGGGAATCGGTAAATGGGATAACGTTGTGTTTTCAGATGGTCTTGATCACTATCCTCACATTTTGTCACTTTCCATAGATTCAAAAATAGAATGAGTGGCAGTGATGCAACCCATTTCATTTGGTTGACATGTGATAGGAAAGCTAAATACAAAGGAAACCTGACACTTGTGTTTGCAAGAATGTAGTCACTCATGTTTCTATGGTGTGACAAAGGAAAGTATGGATTAAAAGATATCAACTCTTTTAACATATTGGAATTTGACAAAGGTAAGAATTAACTGCCCTTTTTTTCATTTGGTGGCCTGGAGCCATTAAGTGAAATTAAAAGTTTTAATAAAGACTATTACCCAATATTTCTAGCACCTAGTCTGCTCTCCCAGAGATATGAATTCTTGCTATGCCTGCAAGGGGCATACATCCCCAGAAAGATCCATTGTTGGGAATTCCAAAATTTGGCTAAATTTTTTAGGGCCCATGTAAAAAGTTTCCTAATGCACTCATAAGTACCCTACAGAATAAGCCTAAGTAGCTCAATTTGGGAGCTTATAATTTGGCATCCATGAATTTTCATGTAAAATCACTTTGGGGAAGTGTTGAGCACCTATTAAAGATGGTGTGTGACCATTTTTAGCTTCCTTGGATCAATTTTGGTGAGTTTTTGAAGTCTTGGTTTCAAGGTCTAGAAGTTGGTTTGTTGTTTACACATGTTGCACCTTTCTGAGTAGGCCATCTTTGTCATGGTGTATCTTTGTGCATGTTGACTATTAAGCCCAAATGATATTTTTCCATGATTTTTTGCATCTTTATGAAGCACCATGTTAGTTAGCATAGCTTCATGAATCCATTTTCTTAGTTTTCAAGGTTGAATCCATTTGCAAAAAATTTAGATTTGCAAACTGGTCAATGTCAAATCTTCAGAAAGTAGCCTCACATGTGAGTTGATATTTCGCAACTAGATGATTGTCATGAAAAATGGATTGTTGATATCCATTCTCCCTACATTCATGTACTCCCTCGTCCGATTTTAGTGTCCCAAGATCAGATTTGCTATTTTTTAAAGATCAAAAGCAAATGTAGTTTGTTCAGTTTTACATCTACATTTCTGGCAATGTTCCAAGGTGGTCAACTTTGATCCCGGTATGTGCAGGATCATGATGGGCCAAAAAGTGGCAATATTATGGGTATTTGTAGGGTATGTGGCTGATGACTTTTTTTTAACCCAAAATTAATGAAACAAAAAGGGTTTTTAGAGGAGATTCTCACCTTTCCACCAATATGAATTATGCTTTAATTTGAATTTAATAAATAATTATTATTCATTTTCTATTATAATTATGACTAGAGTCTTGACCGATAGGCTGATTGAAAAACATCTATAACTTTCAAATGGTATCACATTTTTTGAATCTGAAACATATGTCACATTATATGCTTCACATACTATAGGATTAAAAAAAGAAAAAAGAAATTTCATGAATTTTTGACCAAGTTAAGGGGGTCAGACATACGAGTTTTTATATTTTTTAAAATTTGTAATAAAAAATTCATAATTGATTATTTACTTGGAAAAAAATTACAAAAAAATATGCATCACATCTGGACATGAGTCCTCTACTTATATTTAAAATCTTATAAAAAAATATGATCATTTTATTATGGTTAGGGTGGTTAGACAGACACCTACTTATTTTTTCCCTGAAATTTAAGTACTACTACATTGAAATTTCAAATCTTCACCAAATAGATTTTATTTATTTATAAATAAAACTAGTAGTTTAGAAACTACATTGAATTTTCTACATATTCTATTCTTACATATTTTTGAAATAATATAGATAACTTATTCAAATTTTTACATCAAGTTGCCTAACACTAATTTTTCTAAATTTTTTGCCACTTAAGGGCCTATTTTTTCCATGGTGATCCTACACATACCCATCCCTAATATGTCATGAAGATTAATGACTAAAGAAAATCCATTTTTCATACACACTCAGTATACCTAGATGAGCTTATGTTTCCAGTGGCAGTCCCCTAGAAGTTGTTTTTATAATTTTCAAAGTGGTGACTTGGAGAGCCCTAATTGGTTTTGAACAGTTGTGGTTGCAGAAATGGCCAACTGAGCGACTTTGACACTGAATAAATTTCATCTCAGGATATCATTTTCTAAACCATATTTTTCATTGCATTATGGGGTCAAATTTCTACACTACTATTCAATTTCGCGCCTCCAAGATAAGTTTTGATGGGTTATTTAATTGCATTCAGATTGTGACAGCCAAAATTTGTCTTGAAAAGTTTCAAATTTTCAAAATCTAAGGACAACCCATTTCTTTTTCTAGTCTAAAACCTCTATAGCTCCATTTTCATCAAGATCAATGGTCATTTGATACACTATTTTAATGTACTTTTGGTATGATGAACACATCCTATGGCCAGTTTACAAAGGAGGTACCTAATTCTTGATGGCTGGGAAAGTTTGAGAAAATGGGTTTTCTCTAAATAATTGATTATGTCCACACACAAAAAAATCTTAGCTCTAGGGATCACCATTTGTGCATAGTGAAATTTCTCCATTTGGGTCACAAGCATAATTAAAATTTGCAATTTTTCTAAAGTTACAAATACTTATGTTTAAAATATTTTTGAATATTTTTAACCTTATGTAAATATGGGAAATGCATTTAGGGAAATTATAAAATACATTTCAAGTGTTCTAAACAAGAGAAAGTTTAATTCTTTCTTGTGATTAGTTGAAAAGCGGCTTTCACAACTTTCAAGCTTCATAGGAAAACTCATAGCCAGTCGTTGTTTTGATCAGTTCTTCACATTTAAATTGGTGATCAATGATGGTGGATTCCTCTCATCACCCATCACAGATGATTGGAGGTCTCTTTTCCAAATCAAACTAGTGATAAGAAATACCATTTCCTCTTTGTCACATGATTTATGTCTTCACTTTCTCCTTGCATTCAAGATACATGATGCTTGTGCGGTGGTATCAACAATGTTTGTCTAAGGCAATGGTGGATCCAGAAAGCATCTATGGTAGTATTTGAAGGAAACTTTAAAATTATGTGAAGATAAATCAAGGGAGATTGCATAGGTAAAATGAGAGGTTTTCTATAGTTGAATAATGTAATCACAATTTTTTCTTTATGAAAAGATTTTGGGAGTTTTATTTGGCTCAAAATTGCTACTTCGTGGTTCAAAATCCCTCACTGATCATTATCAATACTACGGCAGTGATTTTAATCATGTTTGTGATGAATTTTTGGTGTCTACGTCCATCAAGATGCCACTGCATCAAGAAAAACGACTAGAAAATGGAGTCCTTTGTTTCCTATCACTCATCACTAGTTGCATTTCAATTTTCAATTTCAAATCAATAATGGAGCGATGTTGATTTCCCACCGCTATTAGATGCATCATTTCTCACATTGAATTAGTGATCTACGATGGTGCACTCTCTAATTTTGCCCATCACTGATTTCTTATTCCTTTATCTCCTTAGATTCACAGTGAGCAATGGTGGCTGCAAAGCTTGTAAAACTTGGTGGGCCTGTGGGACATACGAAGGGAGGTATTTTTTTAAAGTTTTAACTAATTTTTTTTAGCGGTGAGAAAGGATATAATGTGAGAGTATTAAAATGCAAAGGTGAAATGCATAGTAAGTATAAGGTGCATGGGTGAACTATTTTTCTTATTGCCCAATTTAAAAATATTAAAAGCCTTTGTATTTTTAAATTAAAAACTTCTAGTAACTAGAGAGTAAATTGAAGGTGAATTTTGAGGTAAAGAGTTTTTATTTGCAACCTGAATAAAATAATGGTTAAATCCCTCACAACTAAAATAATGTTTTAATTGCTGGGAAGTGAAAGGCTCAGGTAAATATTTTTTACCTAATAGAGTGATTTCAAAAGCCCTCATTAATATAAAGGTAAAATTTTGAAATAATGGGAGGTAAACCACAAATGTATAAAGGGATTTTCATTGCTAGGTGAGAAGATGGGTAAGTGAAGAGGTGAAAATGAAGATTTTTATAGCAAAGAGTTTTTCACAGCAAACAAAATATTCTTCACAATAGGGCATTTATTCAAAGTGGGTAAAGAGCAAACAAAGAGAATGATGAATTTTCAAGATAGGAATATTTTTTATTGTAAGGCAGTGGAGTGAGGAGCAAGAAAACAAAAAGCAAGTTGAAGATTCTTCAGCAAGCAAAGGCAATTGAAGATCAACAAACCTAAATGTGCCAAGTGTCTTCTTTAGATGAATATTTAGGGTTTTTTTTTTCCTTAAGTGTTGTTCTTCTGCCTCATTTTTTAAGGGAGGTTGTTTTTATAACTACTCACAAAGAAGATTGTAATGAGAATACAAAGCATTTTAGGGTCAAGTTTGAGGATCTGAGTTTGTCAATATTTATGTAAGTTTGATTACAATGCTAGAAAAATAATGCTAAATGTTTCAAGTTTGATACTATTTTTCTCTTTTGTGTATTGGTTTTATAGATTATGAATAATACAATGAAGGTTGTCTTATTTGTCTCTATCAATTTCAGATGGATGTGCGGCTCTATTTTTGGTTGTATATGGATGTAAATTTGTATTGAACTGAGTGCTAGGATGCTAGTAAGAAGTAAAGGTTAAGACATAATGCTAAAATTTTGTAATCCAACATTTCAAAGCTTCATATATTGTCAGGTGCGAAAATTATCTATGTGTTTGAGTTCACTCCATTCCAAGGACAAGGCATATATCTAACTATGTTATTCATGTCACATTTGGTGGTTAATGCAATAGGTAATCATTTTTTAAATCAAATTTACTTATCAGTCTTGTTGTGGGTGTGTGTGGAATTTAAAGATTCATATCTCTCATGTTTAATGTGTACACTGCAATGAAGGTCAGCCATACCTTCAAGGTATTGTGTATGTTAAGCATATAGAGGAGATTCATCTATTCACTATGTTTTTGATACTTTGGCACACAAGTATTTGAAAGCACACTGTTGGGATCACCCTCCCAAGTTTAACAGAGCCTGAAGTGTAGGGGAGAAAGGGGTATTTTATTCACTCTCCTATTCGTTGGCCATATCAACCTGTTGGGTCTGAATATGAGAGATTGGCTACTCTTTAGGACTCATTGCATCTATTGATTTGGAAACCAACATATGTCTTTATTATTTCTCTTTCTTAGTTCTATTTTTACAAAATTTTAGATTCACTCTCATGCATAAGATAAAATTTAAGTATAATTTGTTAATGCAGAGGCTAAACAATAGAAAAGAACAAAAAATAAAGAAAGAAAAAAAAACAAGCACAAAACCCTAAAAAAGGAAAACTAACCCTTACTACTCTAACTCTATCATAGCAGAAGATTAATTCTAATAAAAAAATTTACTTCAATTTCTATGGCTATTTATTCTACAATTTTGGTACAAATTACAACAGGTTTGTCTTTAAATTCACTTATCAACATTTTTAGTATTCTACTATAAAAATGAATTTCCTTATTTTTTTTGTGTTTAAACATCATAAATTCAAAAGTGTACTTACCCATAATGTGGCTCAAATGTATGAAAATGATCTCATTAGAGGCTGATTGCACACATTTTGTCTGATGCGACCACACTTTACCTTCCTCTAGCCCTGGTCCATTTCCATGAATGGTTGCGCTCATTTCTTTGCTTCTTCCTCCTCTAAAAATACTCATATCTTCGGCCCTATTTTCACTTTTCATTTCATTAGACCAAGATATATCACTATTTATATTGCTATCAAAGAGGGAAAAAGTAAAAACTTGATATTTTGTATCTTGTTTAAAATCAGGAAAATGTATTTTTATAGTCTATGAATTTCCATCTTCAAGTACAATACACGTGTTTCGATTTTCCCACTTCTTCACCTTATCTGTGTTTTCCATGTATATAGGAAATGATGATTCATCAAAGTTGTTTCCTCGTTTGTGATGAATATCTGTGAGTCTTCATATTCTCGCCTATTTTCCTACAAAGTGTTAGAATTTTTTTTATAATAATCATAGTTTTCCAACTGTTTTGGTATATCTATTGATTTTCTAATATTTCCAACACCACTAGGGAAAAATTAAATCTTGTTAACAAACCTTTTCTTCTAGCAGTTAAAACTTCCTCTATTAATGAAATCACTTTACTTATGGCTAAACTTACCCTAGTTAAAAAAATTCACATTCAAGTTCACCATGATCAGTTGTATCATGAATTCTACATTCAGTGACTCTTCCAAAAGTAAACAAACTCAAAGGATGCAACTTTTGGTTAAATATTTTCAAAAAAATTTCAACTTCCATAATGCAAACTAGCTTGCATTTAATTTTTTACTCATAGAATCCTTACCAAATTCAGAACTAGTGTTTTGAAACATAATTCTCCAATTCTAGGGAGTGATACCTAGAATATTAAATGAAGGCCCTCCTTCTAGTGCCAGTTCATGTTGATGATGATTCTACTTCTAGCAAACAAGGCGAATACATTCTTCACAGAAAAGACCATGAAGAGCCTATCCTTCTTAAAAGATATGGAACAAGGACAACCTAAGGGGAAATTATGCATTATAGAGCAAAGATTAGATTTCATTCAATCCCAAGTCTCTGATAACCAGGTCATGGTTGCACTAGGATCGCTCTCGGATACTAATGTGATATTGATGTTAATCTCAAAGGGACTATGGTTGTTCTTTGAATATTTTAGGCGTAAATTCCAAATTGAAACAATAAGTTCAAATATCAGGAAACCAAATATTTACCATAACATTTCATGAACATAACTAATTATTTTCTATCACTTAAGTAGATTTAGCATTAAACATTTAAAAAATTTATAGAAAACAAGAGATCTTCAATGAAATTTCATCCATTCATTTAAATTTTGGAACATTTTCAAAATATTAAGCATTTATTCTAAAACAAAACATAAAAAGAAAGTACTGGAAAGTAAAATTTTCTCTTGGTTATTCTCCATGGATGCCCCAAAGAGTTAATCAAAACAAAGAAAATTTCTCTATACTTCACCAGATTGCTTCACAGCTACATATAAAATGGTGCAAACTTTTAAAGAGAGGGTTTCATTTCTAGACACCGAGTAGGTTCTGTATGCACCCTTAAACGGAGCTACATATAGTCTCATTCTATTGAACTAACAAAACAAACTACAAAAGATATTGAGACAAGTAGCTATCTAACAAGCTCTGATATTAATTAATTTCTACATGCATAGAAAATTTTACGTCAGAATGGTTCATAAAATAGGAAAAAAGAAAATAAACTTAAAATTTTATGCTCCTCTGACATCCAGAAATTCTAAACTTAAAATAAAAATGAGGATCCTCTAGCCTTTAATAGAACAAAAGGCTTAGACAAGATAAGACAAATACATAAGAGGGAATCCAAGGGACCAATCTTATCAAGGCACGTGGAATGTTGTGACCAATAGGATAATTATAATTGAAACCAATGGAAGTCAACTATAATCACTCATTGAAGCTCTTCAGGTGTTCTACTTTTTCATCGTTGTCAGGATTCCTTCTTAAATCAACTTCCCATAAATCAGAGTGATCACGTGGAAGTATTATTCCTATATTTTAGGTTCCTTCTTGATTTGAACAATCTAGGAATGAACCACCCCTAGAATGAGTACACTTCCGCACTACATGCTTGAACTCCAACATCCTGGTATTTCGTTATCTGGTACATCTTCGCAACACACTCTATTCCAACATGATCTTGTAAAGTGTGCTATTAAACTTGGAAAACACATCATATTTGTTCACAGATACAGTTTTCCTAACCATCCGTACTCAAACTTTGCATCATAAATCTGCATCTCCTGCAATCACAAATTCCATACATTAAATCCCTTTAATTTTTTTTATAGAATCTCATGTAAATAAAACCATTATTTGAATGTTAGTACAAAAAATCCATAATTAACACACCTTCAAAAAGCATATCATGAATCCTCATCAAATCACCGGGATCATTAGATAAATTTTAAAATTTTAACATTTTCTCACATTGCAATCCAGTACTCAGTACTTAGTATTCAACTTTACCCACTTACTTTCTCAAACCTCGGTTACACCAGAACTCCATTTTCTTCATACCAGACCACTTCATACCAAACCAAAGCCTTCCACTTGAACTTATATTACCCTTTTCCTTCCGTATATTTCTAGTACCTAATATATGGTACCCAAAACACTTACCTTACAAAGGACTTTTGTTATTGAAGATTTCTCTTTTCATTTCCAGTGATCTTCCAATTTTCTAGCTCTGACCATAAGAGTTATATTTTTTCACTTGGTTCCCCAAGTCTTTTCAATCTTGGGGTGTGTTGTGAGACCACACAACAGTAACATATCACATCACCAAAAGGATCATGTAAAAATGGTGTGGTATCATGGTTAAAATATAAAATAAATATCACATTTCTTTGAGGTATTTTTTTGAAATAGTTTGATTGCCTTGTGTATATTTCTTCTCCATTTTCATGTATGTCTAGCAAGGCACTTATAACTACAACATATGACAAAAAAAATCCATATTGTTATGCTTTGATGGATGTCACTTCATTATTACTAGGTATCTGATGTAGTGCATATTATTATAGTGTAAGCCTATTTTTCAAATTGTTTCATTTAGAATCACTAATATTGTCCACAAGAACATTGTCCCTATTTAAAATGATGGAAATGGTTCAAATCTCTTAGAATAATTTCTATTGCAACAATCTTGGAGATGAATTTATATGTAGTGTGAAAATCAGAACATACATGAAGGATCTTAATAAATCTAATAGTTGTACCAGGAGCCATGTTTAACATATCAAATGCAATTGCTAGATTTTCACTATGGTGGTAGATAAATGATTATTTTTTCTTCTATTCCACAACATTGAGTAAAAGTCTTGAATCTGGAAATACCCTGTTGCTTTCATTTTACAAGCCAATTTCTTAAATTTTGGATAGATCTCCCATGTTTGTGGATGTGATATGTATCCTACATAAAAATTCATGTACCATTTTATGCCCTTCAATCCAACTACATGCAGGTATCTTTTTAATTCCTCTATCTTTCATCAATCTCCTTACTATTTGAACCTCACCATACCTACTCCCTTCTGCACAAATGTTATAGAGAAGAACATAAGTTCCAACTTTTTAAGGATCCAACTAAAAAAGTAGTGTTGCTGGAATACTCAACCTATATTCATATATGATCCAAAGGAACCAAAGGTTTAACTAGCATCTCAATAATCATGTTTAGGGTGTCCTGAAGAGAGCTAACATGAGCACAAAAGGTCAACCATGCACACCTAATGATCAAATATATATGTAATGCAATAAGGGTTACTGATATGTGAAGTATGTGCAACCCTCATCCACTAAACCTACATGACTGCATGCATCTAGAACACAAGAAAAGCTTACAATGTCAGTGTTCTAGAGTGCTTCATTAATTCAAATATTTTGAGAGCTTCATCATAAAATCCATTTGTGCACATTTTGAAATCATATCATTTCATTCCATGAGATGACATCTCTTTGAGGCATTTTGTCAAACAATTCATTTTGTACTACATTTTTGATGAGGGCACAACCCGAGACTTAGAAAATAATCCAAAAACAAGAGAATAATTTTATTATTCAGAAAATGGAGCTTCTTACATGTAGAAGATCTCAAATCACCAAGTTCTACAACACATGCAAGTTACAGAAAGCTACAGAATCACCCCTTTCGCAATATGCGAGCTTGTCCCAAAAAGTTACCCAAAAATTAGAAACCTGCCCATAAATAGAGCTCCTCTTTAGTTTGGAGCCAAAAAAAATTCAAATTTATGTTTAGGCAGTTTGGCGCCAAAAAATTACAAATTGAAGCTCAAATTTCAAAAGAACATCTGCAATTGTATCTTCTAGAAAGTGCACCAACTTCCCGGGGCCATAACTTTTGATCCAGAACTCTGATTTGCAAACCGTTTGAACTATTGGAAAGGTCTCAAAGTCAATAACATGCTTGAAATTGGCTATGCCAATTTTGGAAAGTTTCAAGGATGATCCGGGAACTCTAAGTGCCTCAAATCTAACTCGGAAGATTTTCAGGTGCAAATCTGGGAAACTAAAACTGCAATATCTTTCAATCTAGGAATAGAAAATAAAAACCATAAATTGGGAATTTCATTATGACAAAAAGGGTATCCAAAAATGTAAAAACATCTAAAAACTGAGAAACTTGAAATTTAACTATTTTTGGGTGATGCAAGATTGCCCTTACACCATTGGATGCTCCTGCATCAGACACCCAGGGTAATTTGAGAAGTGACCCATCACGTCTCAAATGGTTGAGGAAAACCCAAACCGGTCAACCACTACCTTAGATAGCTAGGATGAATCTTCCATAGGCCTTCCTCTCCATTTCACCAGATATTCTTCATATTGCCTATTTTTGGTACACCTTCCCACACAACTATCAAGATTGCTTCAATCTCCTCCTTTCTGAAGTAGGTGTTGGATGCCATCTTGCCCTATTGCTGGTGCTTCCTCTTTCTACCTTCATGATGCTCTATCAAATCTAAAATGTTGAACATAGGAAATGTTGATTCATTAGGCAACTCTACCTCATATGCATTCCCTAATCATGCTTCTTGGAAAATCTTATAGGGACGAATTTCTTCATCTTCAATTTATTTATAGGACCCCATGGGTAACCTTTCTTTCCTCAAGTGGACCATTACTTCATCGCCAATCTGAAACTCCTTATTCCTCCTTTTTTTGATCTGCTTTAGCCTTATATTGCATATTTATCTTATTAATGTGTTCTTGTACCTGCTCATGTATATTCTTGATGTGCTCTACAAAATCTTTGGCTTCAACACTTATTTTTCTTCTCTTGGTCCATCTTCCTCAGATGCAGGTTGTTAGGGCTACCTCATACACAATCTGACGATGATCTGATGCTTGTTGACATAATTGTTGTAATAAGAAAATTCTGCCTAGGATAAGATCAAGTCCGTCCCATGGGTTTGTCTCCCTGCCAGAGCATCTGGGTGGGTTCTTCAGTCTGTATTCAGCAACTCCTGCTGTCTAACGTTGGTGGTGTGGGAACTGGCACAGCTTTCCATGTTGGGCTTTATTAAGATTCCTCAATTTTACAAATCTGGTGTCACGATCTGAAACAATACTCTTTGGCAGACCATGTAGCCTCACCACCTCCTTGAAGAACAAGTCAGCAATGTGGACTGCATCATGGGTCTTCTGACATGGAATGAAATGTGCCATCTTCGAAAACCTATCAACCACCACAAAGACTGAATCATTTCCTCGTTGTGTCCTTGGCAAACCAAGAACAAAGTCCATACTTATATCCTCCCATGGCCTCTCTAGTATAGGTAGGGGCTGATATAAGCCTGTATTTTGACTCACTTCTTTAGCCATCTGACATACCCTACAACTTTGTACAAACTTCTTCACATCTTGTGACAACTAAGGCCAATAATAATGCCCGATAATGGCAATGGTCTTATCCTAAGCAAAATGTCTACCATTCCTCCACTATGCTTCTCCTTTGTCGGGTTCTCCCCTCATGGAACTCCTCGGGATACACAATTGACTTCCCCTTAAGTAGCATGCCATCTTGGATTATGAAATCCGGTACCTTGTCATATCCCTTTATGCTTGAGGCTCCTTGCAAGCTTTCAAGCCTCTGCGAAATCAAGATCTTCTACGTACAGTGTCTTAAGTTCATTGAACTAAACCACTTCAATCTGCATCTTTTTCATCAATGTATGCCTCCTACTTAAGGCATCTGCAACCCTATTTGACTTCACATTCCTATGTTTCAAAACAAAGGTATAACTCTACAAAAACTCTACCCATTTCATATGCCTCTGATTTAATTTTCCCTAACTATTTAGGTACTACAAGGCCTGATGATCAGTATATAGAACAAATTCCTTTGACAATAAATAATGTCTCCATTTCTTTAATGCTTGAACTATTGCATAAAATTTTGGATCATATACGTAATACTTTCTCTTGGCATCATTTAACTTTTCACTAAAATAGGCAATGGGCTTACCTTCTTGGCTCAACACTGCTCTAGTGGCACAACCACTGGCATCACAATCCACCTAAAACACCTTGTTGAAATCTGGGAGGGCTAGAACAGGTTGCTCTATTACCTTCTACTTCAATAGTTAAAAACTCTTTGCTGCTCCAGTGCTGCACTTCAATTCTTTTCTATCCCCTCTCATTGTTTTAGTTAGGGGTCCACAAATGCTACTAAAGTTTCTAATGAAATTTCTATAAAAACTAGCCAAACCATGGAAATATCTCACCTCGGTAGCAGTTCTTGGGGTAGGCCATTCCAGAATAGCCTTCACCTTCTCTAGGTCCATCTTGAGACCTTCTGCTGAGACAACAAACCCTAAATACACTAACTCCCTCTTCACAAAACTGCACTTCTTTAGATTAATCAACAGTTTCCACTTCTTTAGATTAATCAATAGTTTCTCTTCTCTTAACTTCTCAAAGGCTCTCCAAATATGCATCAGATGCTCATCCAATTTCTTACTGAAAATCAAAATATCATCTAAATACACAATAAAAAAACTTCTCAGAAATTCTTTTAGTACCTCATTCATGAGCCGCATGAATGTGCTCAGTGCATTGGTTAGCCCAAAAGGCATGACTAACCACTCGTACAGGCCCTATTTGGTCTTGAAGGAAGTCTTCCATTCATATCCCTCTTGAATCCGGATCTGGTGATATCCACTCTTTAGATCAATCTTTGTGAAGTACTGAGCTCCACTCAAACAGTCCATCAGGTCATCCATCCTTGGCAGGGGAAATCTGTACTTTATTGTTATCTTGTTTATGGCTCGGGAATCTATACACATCCTCCACTCCCCATCCTTCTTTTGTGCTAGTACTATAGGTATTGCACATAGACTCAAACTCTCCCATATCAAACCCTTTCTCAACAACTCTTGAACTTGTCTGTTCAACTCCTCATTTTCTGCTGGAGTCATTCTATGAGCTACCTTATTTGGCAAACTGGCTCCAAGAATCAAGCCAATTTGATGACTGATCTATCTTATTGGTGGTAAACCCTTAGGTACATTAGCAGAAACAATATCCTAAAACTCATCCAACATCCCAGAAACTTCTTCTAGAACCTTCTCACTATCCTCCTTACTCACTCTAAGAATCAATGCATAACACACACGCTCATACTTCATAACTTCTAAAAATTTTCTTCCATTTACATAACAAATTCTAGCACTACTGCATACTTTTTCTTCGGTCTCCTTCAGGGGTTTCAACTTGTGATGAACCCCATCCTTTGTTAAGGAATAAGTGTTTGCATGTCGATCATGTATAGCTCGCCTATCGAACTACCACGTCCTCCCCAACATGTGACATGCATCCATGGGGATGATATCACAGAGTACCTCATCATGGTAGCTCCTGATCTTGAACTTTGCTAGGCACTGATCATTGACCAAAACTCTATGGTTTTTTTGCAACCAGGCAATCTGATACAGATGCGGGTGTCTTTCCCTCTTCAGCTTCAACTTTGTGACCATCTCTTT